>JAKTZT010000049.1:0-36957 GCA_030578955.1 Hemisphaericaspora insectamans | reverse complement strand
ATAATGAAGCTCTGCCTGATCAAATCCTAACTAAAGCAAGTGAAAAATTTCAAATAGTACAAACACGCACACACACACACCACCCTTTCCTTATTATGAGAACTTAATTCATTATCTAATACCCCATATATACTAGATATTCAGTCAGTAAAAGAACCTCCTTCAGTAAAAAGGGGGCAAAAAAAGGCAATGAAATTTAAATTCTAGTCAAAACCTGGCCTTAGAGACCTTCCTATATAAATTAAAATAAAAGAAACTATTTTTTTAACAAAGTCTCCAGTTTTCCCTTTTGAGTTTATTGAGATTAGACAAGTATATCAGAATTGAGATGAATGAAAAGGATTTGTGACTGAAAAGGTGCAAAAAAAAAACAATCTTTCTAATTGCATTGCAATAGATTTATAGAACTGAACTCACTTATATCTTCTAGTAGTAATAGTCCATTTATTTAACTTTAGCTAATATCTTTTATAATCTGATTTTAACATTAGAACGGAATACTGTGCCGACACATAATTCACAGACCTAAATGAAGGTGGATTTTGGTTGAGACACGCCATATTCTTTGAACTCAAAAAAAAATTTCACTTCTTTACAAAAAGGGCACACACTGTCACACACATAAGCTTTAAAGATCTTACTTAACACAGCAAGTATCATGTTAACATTGGGTATGTATCAAACAAATTTAAACTAAAAAAATGTGTATAAAATACTAACAAATAAGTTATATACATATAAATTTTAGACCCTTTAGATTTAAAGCATAATGATGATTCTGATTTGATTGATATAACTCAACAATTATTTGATTCAATTGAAAAACAAATCACCAAAAATAAAGTAATAAAATCGGAACAATTTGAATTAATAGAAGGAACACGTGCTCTAGAAGTTCTTAATCCAAGATTAGATTCTGGATTAATTAATCTTGATCAATTGGATTATGAATTTGATTGTGCTCATCCACAACCATCAATTGTAATTATAAATATTCAAATGAAATTATTAAAGTCATTGGTACATTGGTTAAAGAATGAAAGTTTATCAGTAACTGTATTAAGTTGTAGATATGTTCAAACAATGTTGGAAAATTATTTAATTAAACAAACTTCAATTTGGCAACAATGTTCATTTTATCAATCAAGATTTGAATATCAACAACAATATGATCCAAATGATGTTGAATATTTATTGGTTCATAAAGTACTTAAAATATTTATTATGGGATTATGTCGATTTATTGGTTATGTTTTACAAATTGCTAAAAAATTCTTATATGAAGAAGAAGATATTACAACTAGAAATATGAATTTAAATTTCTTACAAGATGTAAATTCACAATTTTTAATTGATGAAATTAATGATATAATTGAATGGATTATAATTAATGAAATAGAATATGCTGATATACTTATAACTCAATTAAAAGTTATTATATCCCTTTTAAAAATTGAATCATCAATAATATCATCACAAATACAATTCTTACAACAAACAAACCAAGAAGCAATTGATGTTAGTTTATATAAACAAGCCATTCAACAACTTGAAAAACTTGAATCATTTACATTTAATGAATCTTTAATTCCTCAAGCTGTATTTTCAAAGTTTATTCAAGTTGATATGGAAAATAAAAATATCCCATTGGAATTACCTCAACTTGATTTAAATATTGCATTTGATCATCTTAAAGGAATTTTCATTACTATTTGTACATTTATTCAACAAGCAAATTCAATTACTTCAATTAATCAATTACAAGATTATTTAGAATATAATATAAAATATCCCGGTGATGAAATTTCAGTATTTTCTCGAGGATTATTTCAATATTTCTTTATAAGAGATGATAAATCAATATTTGGTTCTTCATTTATATATATTGAACAATTAATGTTTGAATTTGTTGAAAATTTAGTTGGAAAGAATACAATTATCTTGAATAATTTTGAATCACAACTTTCACAAATTAAAGAATCAATTAAAGTTTCAATTATGGAAAGATATAATCAAGCAATGCAAGATTTAGAAGCTGGAATATATCATAATCTTTCCATATATGGAAGTAATCCATGTAGACAACAACAATTATTATCTAAAGGATTATTACTTTGGGATACTCTTCAAGTTTCATGGGAATCACTTGAAGTTGATTTATATCAAGGTTTTAAAATTGGAGATGAATTTGCTGGGAATAAAGGAGGAGATGTTGCAATTACTGTTACATCATATATTTATTATACCAAGATTAAAATGATGATTGAATTATTACTTAATGGATTTGAATTGGAATTATATAAACCATTTGAATCATATCTTATATTTTGGTATGGAGATTATTTAACTCAAAATTTAATTGAACATTTAGAAAATAGATTAACTCAAATTATAATTGGTAAAATTGAATATTTAGAAACAATTATTCCAAAAAGAATTAAAAAATTAAAAACTGGAATTAAAAAGGATCAATTAAAAGAATTAAATAAATATAATCATGAAATTATATTACCTCAATTAACATCCACATTAAATTATAATCAAGATTATTTATTAAAATCATATCAATCATTACAACTCTTACTCAAATCTAAAATGAATTTCTTATCAGCATTATCAAAATTAGGTTTATTTAATTTTACTAATGGACCCAATAATAATCTTACATCAATGGAAAATCTATATTATTTAAGATTAAAACCATGGTCATCAATTGGAGTACCTAATTTCCCAACTTTTCAACAATTTCAACAAGTTATAGAAATAACCACCAAACCGGAATCCAATAATCGTATCAACTTATTTAAATGTTTAGAAATCCTTGCTGGAGTGAAAAGTTCTTTAGTAGAAGCTAAAAGAGGATTTGAAGATGTTTTGAAATATATTCAAAGAAATAATCATTCATTTATAAAATCTTCAAGAGTTGTAGATTGGAATCAAAAGTATATTGATACAATTGATGGATTTGAATATATAATTGGTGAAATAAGTAAATTGATTTCAAAACATAAAGATGATTTACAACTCATAAAACATGAAATTAAAGTGGATATAAGGAAGGGAGTTCATCCTTATATACCCAAATTCTCAATTGTACATATAAATTAAAATAGATGGAATGATGTGTTTAGTTCAATGATATATACTCATTTGTAAACCCTTAATCTCTCGAGAGGACATATATATAATACTAGGGCATTAAAAGGTTGGAATTAGGCCTAAAGAAATAGTAAAATGTCAAAATCGGAGTGCTCGTTCATTCCTATACTCATAACTATGAAAAGTTCATCTCAAGGACCATCTTTCAATATCATACCTTGGTGCAGTTTCTTCTTTAGCCCCCCAGTTACGTCGTCGTACTCTATCTAATTGACTGTTCCCGTCCTGTCCCCCACCCCCATGTTAATCAGCAATCTCCTGCACGTCTGCAATGATATTGACTAAACCACTTTCATTCTCATTTTTTATGGTACTTTGTTAAATAACAGAAACTTCTACCTAATCAGATATACCATCAAGCAAAAGCAAACAGTCTCCCTTTATCTTACAATATTGAAATATATCTCGCTGTGTGTGTGTGCGTTTATAGTTTATCAATTGCCGTTTTCAATTGTTGAATCTGTTCAAGTAATTGAGGATTGTTTTGTTGATGGACAGTTTTAACATCAATATAAATCTTATCGGAAGCGACTTTGATTGCTTGTAAAGTTGCACGTAGCTTTTGTAAGTTTTCTATCTCTGATTCTTTATTTGGCATTTTTCTGGTATGTTTTACAAGTTTGCTTTGGTTGAGTTTAAACTTGAAGGTTGTTTAATGGGTGTGGTTGGGTTTCTTTTTAAATTATACAAAAGCAAGGCACGTGATGTGATTTTTTCCCCCTAACAATTTCTAAGTTAACAATTTAGAAAATAAAAGTTACAAGATTGGTATAGTTGAATACTTTTGATCGATCCAAAGCAGTGAAAATTTCAACTATACACTGATGAAAACAAAAGATCTATAAACTTCAACTTTGGTAGCATAATCATAAACAAAAAAAAGTTTAGTAAAGATATTAATGTCACGTGACTCTAACTTAAAAATAAAAACACCCAATCAACAATTAAAGATTTTTTTGTACGTAATTTTTTTAAATAGTGAGTGAGCAATGAAAAAAACTATTGACAAGTTAAACCTGACCAAACACTTTTTACTAGAGTTACATATAGAAATAAGAAAGAATGTCTACTTCCCTTATACGTACACTCAAGAACATTTACCATTCAGGTCTTAGAAGAGCTGCTTGGCAAATCCAACATCACAATGATACCAAAAGAGGTTGGTTAGTAGGTATCGATGATTTCGGTAATAAATATTATGAAACTGATGCTCCAGAAGAAATTCATTTGAGAACAAGATGGGTTGAATATAATCAATGGCACAATGATATGTCCCAAGTTGAACCAGGGTGGCATTATTGGTTGGGATATGGTACTAATACTCCACCTACCAAATTAGTTGGTGATGAAAAGACCATAAGAGCATATCCACTTCCAAAACAACATAAACCAAATTGGACTAATCAAGCAGGAGCATATGTTTGTTATAATACTGCTAAACCAAAATGTAATGCTTGGACTCCTGAAGTAAAAGAAAGAGTTTAAGAAGAGAGTGTGGGGGGCGTCTTTATTGAATATAGGGATGTTTTTAGGGTTCAGTGGTAGTTGAAACAATTCGCTCTATTTCATTATCCATAAAATGTCCATTATTATAACAAGGCCTGTTTCATTAGCATCCGGTTGCAAAAATACAGATTTAAGTTTGTTCTATTCATTATTTATATACGTAATTTTTTAACAAAGAAGAAAAAAACACATCTTGACGATTAACATTAAGAGAATGGCCCCATAATGTAATTAATTATACAATTGCTGTTGTTGTTGTTGTTAAAATTGTACAACTTAATATTTTAAACCTCTCTAAATTTTTTCTTTTTATTACTGGAAATCCTCTCATCGAAAAAAAAAAGTTGAAATTTTTCATTTTTTGTTTGCATCATTTTCTTTTTCAAGATAATCCCCATAATCCATTAAACGATGAGCTCTTCAGGCAAATTACCAGGATTGGCATCCGATGCAGTCCTCAAGCATTCCATAGAAGTCCCTGATGACTTTCAAGAAGTCAAAGGTATAGATTATTCTCAAGATTCTGCCTATAACATGCGTGCCAAAGATTTAATTTCATCGATGAATACCATGGGATTCCAGGCATCTTCTTTATCCCAAGCATGTAACATCATAGATCAAATGAGAAAATGGCGTGGGAAACATATTTCAGAACTTGAAGAACATGAGCAAAAGGGAGAATTTGATGATTCTGGATATCAAAAAACTACAATATTTATGGGATATACTTCCAATTTAATTTCTCTGGGGTTAAGAGATACCTTGAGATATCTTGTTCAACATAAGATGGTGAGTGCCATTGTTGCTACTGCTGGTGGGATTGAAGAAGATTTGATTAAAGTTTTAGCACCCACTTATATGGGAGATTTCACTTTACCTGGTAAAGGATTAAGAGATCAAGGTATGAATAGAATTGGGAATTTATTAGTACCTAATGATAATTATTGTAAATTTGAAGAATGGATTGTTCCTATATTAGATAAATGTTTAGAAGAACAAGAAGAATCTATGAAGAAATTAGGTTCTGAAGGATTAAATGCTAATTCTGAAGCAATTTGGACCCCATCTAAATTAATTGATAGATTGGGTAAAGAAATCAATGATGAATCTTCAGTATTATATTGGGCTCATAAAAATAAAATACCTGTATTTTGTCCTGCCTTAACAGATGGTTCAATAGGTGACATGTTATTCTTCCATACTTTTAAAGCATCTCCACAACAATTACGATTAGATATTGTTGCCGATATAAGAAAAATCAATAGTATGTCAATGGAAGCTTCACAAGCGGGGATGATTATTTTAGGTGGTGGATTAATCAAACATCATATCTGTAATGCTTGTTTAATGAGAAATGGGGCTGATTATGCTGTTTATATCAACACAGGACAAGAGTTTGATGGATCTGATGCTGGTGCCAGACCAGATGAAGCTGTTAGTTGGGGAAAGATTAAAGCAGATGCTAAATCAGTTAAAGTATATGCTGATGTTAGTTTGGTTTTCCCATTGATTGTAGCTGCTACTTTTGCTGCCGAAAAGCCCATGAGAAATTGAATCAAGGGAATAAGTAGAGACTATTTATATTAATAGAAGATTAAAACATTACTGAAATTTTAGATTAAAAGTTTACTTCAATCCATGCCAGCTTTAATTAAACAAGAGTTCCAAAATGATCTCACACCTTGACAAAAAACCAAAAACAATAGTTGTTAATCTTATAACCCATCTTGGAATATCTCAATTTGGATACCATCCCGCCTTACGAGTTTCCCTTATTTGTTAATTTTTGATTAATTTATGATACAGGTGAGATCAGCCTACTCTTTCCTAAAAGTTGCAGTGCTTCCCCCACCTGTTTTTTGCTGCAAAGTTATATAGCAAGGATGAATGGTATAAAATATATGAAAAACAATTATCAAGCATCTCTGTATCTACTCGATTTTATAACAGAAATAAGCAGTCTTTGGACAATCAATGACAGCTATGTCGTTGTCCATTAGGGATTTACCAGCTAAAGTGTTACAATTAATTTTTGATTGCCTCCCACCTGGTTATCTTTTGGAATGTATGCGTATTAAAGAAATTGCTAGTTTTGCTTTGAGATCCTATTATAGAAATATTCGAATCTTGGATTCCACCGTCAAAGAGAAACGTCGATTCAGTCACTTTCTTCAAAGGTTGATTAGTACCAATGATGTATATCCATCCTACTATACTAATTTTAAGGATAGTGTTCAATCACATAAAGAAGAAATTATACACAAATTTGGCGATTATCAGGCGTTTTATGGAGCACAACAATTTCTTGAGTTTTGCTCTAAGTATCCCAATTTCAAACCTATTAATATAAGTTTTGATTCAATTAGTGATGCAACGGTTGTTTATGATGAGGATCCTAAATTGCTTGTAAATTCGAAGCGATTAATTGTCCGTAATTATGATGATGCCGATATTAATGATTATGAGCAGTTGAGGAATTTAAAAGAATTGAAGCAATTGAGAATTGGGGCCAAGTTCTGGGAAACAACTACTTCATTTGGATGTTATGATATTACTCATGAAGCTGAGATTAATGAGCTAGTTACTACACATCTGTCAAAATTGAAATTTTGCAAGAAGTTGATTATTCATGACGGATGTTATCTTTCACCAAAAAATCTTTCACTTTTACCTAGAACGTTGGAATATTTATCCTTGGCAGATCCCATGCATATTTCTGATTCTTTGAGAGTGGTATTGAATTTCCCAAAACGTTTAAAGTTCTTGAATATTGGTTTTAACAGCGATGTGAATGTCAAAATTTATTCAGAGAGTCTTGTTTCGATGAGGATCTACACCAGCACTCGCGGATCTTACATTCTATTACCTCCCACTCTCAAGGAATTAACTTGGCTATTTTATAGTCAACCAATTCAATGGTTTGGGGATAACGCAAATTTAGAATCACTTTGTTTGAACTTCTTTTTTGAAGTATTTGATGCTAATTATCGTAACATCTATAGATTACCCCCAAATATAAAACGGCTAGAACTCACGAATCGGGAGGACTCTCTGAGTGTCAATTCGACATTGAATATTATTGAATGGATACTGGATATGGTTTTGCCAGAATTAGAGAATTTGACTATTACTGCGGCTGACTGTTACCCATCGTTTAGTATGTATTCAAATATTTGGATCAATCTTGAAGGTTTTGAGAGACTACACAGCTTGGTTTTAAGTAGGGTGAAAATGCCTCCAATTCAATACTTTAGGTTCCCCATTAATTTGTTTTCTTTGAATCTTAGCTATTGCGACCTTGAATCGCTTAGTGGTGGGAGTTTGAAAACTCTATCTAGTTTGAGAATCCTCGATTTAAGTAATAATCGTTTAAATTCATGGAATAGCTGGCATCAGGATCTTCCAGAAGGGTTGAAAATTCTAAAGTTAGAGAATAATAGATTGAAAAGTATTGCTCTCTTGAATTGCCCTGACTTGCTTGAGTTGGACTTAAGCGGTAATAGATTTCCCAGCTTTATTGAAAAAGGAACCATAAAAATACCAGACAATTGTGAATCATTATCATTGGTATGTGATCGTATTAAATCCTTTGACGAATCTTTTTCTTTCCCATCAAATTTGAAGGAATTGAGTGTTCAATTTCATCTAATCCTGGAGTTATCAATCCTGCAAGGAAATTAAGGAGACTTAAATTCCTTCATTTACATGTTAATAGATCTTATAGGATTCATGAAACATGGGAGCGGTGGAAGAAAAGAGTCTTCAATAACACAACTGATCAATTCATTGAGAGAAATCGTGTTTGGGATGATTTTGAGGTTTTCGATATATCAGATTTTGATGATATCGATTTTTCACGTTTACCTAAAAATGTGAAAGTATTATCTTTTCTAATGAGTAGTCCGCTTGGCTCTTCAAAGTCTGCCAAGGGATGTTACTAACCCGTTTACCGTTGCAGAGCTTTTCCCTTGTTGAAACGCCAATCAGGACCAATTTATTTTGTATTAGTCTAGTTTAATCCCTGTTTTTTTAACACAGTTTTTGTCAACAATTATTTTCTTGTTTATAAAGTGTCAGTTTATTAATCTCTTCCTATACCTAAAATTATGGAGTCATCATGAATGCAACACCGAGAGTCTATTCTTTTTTTCATTTACGACGTGTTTTTGCTTTCTAAACTATCTTGGTAAAGTTTTCAACTCAAATTAGGTTACAATTAGGTCAGGAATAACTCTGAAATTACTAGGACCAGATTTTCAATACAACGGGGGATAGGGTATAGGAGATACTGGTGCTCTTTAGGATGTTGTTTAGAGATTTTGGGAACATGGGTCTGGAAATATTCATGGAAATCATTAATTCTCACTCCGGGAACGAGTGGTTATGATGGTGGCAATTGATTGGGGAAGTATTTGAGTGGAGGTTACTATTTTACGGAATCGTTGTTATTTTGGGTAAATTAACCTTAATATCACTCTCTCTGGGAAAGCGCAATTTTGGTTACAGAAAAACATTGGTAAATACTTACCTCGAATACAGTAATTTCATTTTCGAAACGAGTGAAGATGGACACCCTAAAGGGTTTGGAATAGAGATTTGGCAGTCCACTTTCATAAGGCTATACCACTTCTCTTTTTTGTGTGGAAGTAATTTTCCGATATGTTTTGGAGGTGAGTAATGTCTCTCTAACCCACATGTTAATAAATGTCGTTGCCTCGTAAATTTTGGGGGTGGTGCATTTTTGCCCCCCACACACAACACAACATAAAAGTTTCAAAATTTCCAAAATTCCCCCCACGCCTGTTCTTTTCCTTCTTTTAGTTCAATTTACCCCCATAAAAGTAAATATACTCCATGCAACGTTTTGAGGAGGAAATTTTGGACAAGTTTATAGAGACTTTAGCTCTTAACCTGAGAATAGAAATATATCATCGATGGGCCACCAAAGTGAAGGAAGATAAGAACAAGAGTCTTGAATCAATTGCCGATGATTATATTGAATTCACTTATAAAAATCCCACAATTTATCATGTAGTTGAACATTTCAAATCCCAATTGACATCTAAAGGGTTTAAATACCTTGCTGAACAAAACGATTGGTCGCAGGACATTTCTCAAGATGGTGGGAAATATTTCACTACTAGAAATGGTAGTTCCTTAGTTGCTTTTATTGTTGGTAAAGACTGGCATCATAAACAAGGTTTAGGTATTATTGGATCTCATATTGATTCATTAACTACAATTCTTAAACCAAACTCAATCAAAGAAAAAGTTGAAGGGTATGAATTATTAGGGGTTGCACCATATGCAGGTACTTTGGGAGATGGATGGTGGGATCGTGATTTAGGTATTGGTGGTAGATTATTGGTTAAACAAGATGATGGGAAAGTAGTTCAACAATTGGTTGATTCTACTCCACATCCAATTGCTCATATTCCGACATTGGCCCCTCATTTTGGAACTCCTGCTAATGGACCATTTAATAAAGAGACGCAAGCGGTTCCTGTGATTGGATTTTCTGGAAATGGAGATGGAGAGGAGGATAATGAACCAACAAAGGAAGAAAAGGGAGCTCCATTGTATGGAAAACATCCGTTGAGTCTTTTAAGATATATTTCCAAACTTGCCAATGTTAAAGTTGAAGATATTTTACAATGGGATTTACAATTGTATGATGTTCAACGTGGGACTAAAGGGGGTCTTAGAGATGAATTTGTTTTTGCACCTCGTGTAGATGATAGAGTATGTTCTTATGCTGCATTGAATGCATTAATTGAAGCTGATGAGGATCAATGTATTCCAAATGACTCATTTTCAATTGTTGCATTGGTTGATAATGAAGAGATTGGTTCTGCTACTAGACTGGGTATTAAAGGTGGATTAATTGAAATGGTTGTCTCTAGAGTAATTGCAAGATTACTGGAATGTGATGATAATATTCAAGAATTGTTAAGATTGGCATATGCCAATTCTATTATTCTTTCTGCTGATGTTATTCATTTGGTAAATCCCAATTTTACCAATGTATATCTTGAACATCATAAACCAATTCCAAATAAGGGAATTACTATATCATTAGATTCTGATGGTCATATGGCTACTGATGCAGTAGGATTGGCATTTGTAGAACAATTGGCAAAGAAAAATGATGATGAACTTCAATATTTTCAAATTAGGAATGATTCTCGGTCAGGTGGGACTATTGGACCTAGTATATCATTACAAACTGGTGCTAGAACTATTGATTTGGGTATTCCTCAATTATCTATGCATTCTATTAGAGCAACATTGGGGACTAAAGATATTGGATTAGGTCAGAAGTTTTTTAAAGGATTTTTTAAGAATTGGAGAGAAACGTATAATGATTATAGTGAATTGTAAGGTGGGGGTATAGGAGGAGGAGACACTCAATTGGTAACTTTTTTAAAGAAGAGTATATAATAAATGACACATATATTACATTACACCCCTCTCCAAAAAAAACACCTGATAAAACTGATTTCTTCTACTTTTATTCTCTTTAGTCTTTTTATTTCTAAAAGTTAAAAAAAATCTTAAAAATAAAAAATTTCATTTAAGAAAAAAAAAATTTCAATGTAAAAAAAAAACACCAATTTGGGAATATATAAAATAAACACAAGTTAAAAAAGTACTTCTTTTATATTACTTTTACAATTTAATATTATTACGAGACAAAATGAGTATGTTGACATAAACCCCCATTGATTGATTGATTGATGATAACGGTGAATCTTCAGCTTATGTCTTTTTTATACCCCAACTATCCCCCGACCCCCACCACACCCCAACGAATATATTGAACAACACACACTCAATGAAACGTATCATCTTATATATATCTGTCACTTTTCAATTACTAACAAGTTTAATTAGCACCACCACCAAAGAAGATGACCTTAGAGGAGTTCTTTAAAGATGAATGTATGTATTTTATATCTTTTTTTGTACTTTCTATGCCTTTGTATGAAGCATGTATATAAACTAACAAAAACAATCAAGCTTATGGAGATTGGGGAGAAAGTGAAGTTGATATGTCATCAATCTCTGTTCCAATTGCACATCACACAACATATGACCCATACTCTTCTAGAACAGGTTCAGGAAGATCTGGTTCAGCTCATGGAACTTTTAGCCCACCATTTATAGTCAAGCTATTGCATATCCCAATAACAGCAAATGATGCCTTTATTGAAGATATGTTTCAAAGTAGATTTACTCCATATAAGAAATTCAAAATATTGTTTGATCAACATTCTGATGTTTTGGTTAACCATATCATTAGGAAAGTAGCATTTGTTGAATTGGATTCAAATGAAATTATGAATAAAGTATTGAAATGGTATGACTTGTACTATAAAGGAAGTAGAAAAGTAGATGTTGAAGTTGCTGATCATGGTGACTTTCGAGATTGTATCCGTTTTAATGAAGAACATCACGCCGAATTAGATCGAATCCAACATGAATTCATTGCTAATAAACAACAACAACGCCATCCTCGGCATATGGCATTACTTGACACTTTTGAAATGAATAATGAGCGTTTTTCACGACCATCTAGATCCCCAGGAAGACTGTTTAGTGATAGGGATGATACATTTTCACGAGGTGGACCAAGATCTCCTAGAAGACTGTTTGGTGAACTGAGTGCATTCCCTCGAAGACAGTCTTTTGAATACTCACAACCTCCACTTCGTCCCTTACATCCATTAAATCCGCCACAACAACAGCAACCTATTCAGCCAAAATCACCATCTAAACCAAAGTCCAACCCATTTGGCGCTGCAAAGCCAGTGGATATCTTGGCCAGAGAAAAGGAAATTGAAAAGAAACTAATAAACTTGAATCAAACAACAGTACGAACGTTGGGAGATCAAGAAAATGTCGATGTAGAAAATGTAATTAAAGAATTTCATGAAAAGGGATCACCAACCTTTCGTAGAAGTTCATTACGATCATTTTCTGGTCGAAGATCCTTTGATTATGGGCACCCGGCTGAATCAACTCCTCCGCCTGTTTTACCAGAGAAGAAGCCATCGATATCTATATTAAAACGAGATTCAACAGCTTCTGCCAATCCTCCTGATGAGTTGCCGTGGAGAAGAAAACTGCAATCAAGTCAAAATATTCACCCTACTACGACCACTACCACAAGCACTGTACAGGAAACGCAATCATCATCTCATCCTCCAGTCCCAAATCCGACATCACCAGGTGGAAGATCAGCATCAGTAAATCTAACTCCAGTCCCGTCTATAGCAACTAAATTATCACCAGCTCCTGTGGAAAATGTGTATTCAAGTAATGGAAGCAGCGGGAAATCGTTGGCTGATTTTTTAAGAGAATCACAAACTAGTGAAACCCTTTCACCAGGTACAGGCTCAGGCGCACACCTGAGAAGATCAACTCCTTCTCAAACTCCAAAACCGGTTGCTAAACCTATAATATTAAAGAAAAAGATTCCTACTTCTCCGCCATTAAAGAAGATGGATTTGACAATTAAAGAAAGTGATTTAGTTAAACTAGAGGAACAACAGAGGCAACAAGAAGAAGAGCAACGAAAGAAGAAGAAACAACAGCAACAAGAAGAGGCTGCCGCTGTTGCTTCTGAAAAGACAGAAGAACAAGAAAGGTTAAAGAAAGTACTGGAACAGTTACAAGAATTGGAAATTGAAGCAAAATTGAAACAAATCAATGATACTCTAAAACATGAAAATCACAACGATGTTACACCGGTTGAAGAAAAACCAAAACCAAGCCCAATAAATGATGAAGAACACCTAAGACCCGATTTTAAGAAACATCTAGACCAAATTGTTCAAAGATCGAAACAAAAGAGAAATAGTCAACCTTTCCCTAATAATAATAATCGTGGCTCTAATAGGAGGTATGGAAATAACAACGAAGGATATGATTCACCAAAGCCCCATTTTGATAATGGAACAGGAACAACTCCAGATAGAGAAGAGGTGAAGAAAGTTGCAAAGGAAGAAGGAACTGGTTCTGCTTCTGCTGAACCTGTAGCTAAACAAGAATCAAGCGAAAATAAATCTCTGGAAGATTTCACATCAGAAACATCTCCTTCACAGGAAGCAGTTCACACTGCTGAAGAAGGACCAGAGAGTAAAGGAAGAGGAGGGTATCGTGGTAGAGGCGGAAGCTGGAGAGGCAGAGGTGGTAGAGGTAGAGGTAGAGGACGCGGTAGAGGTGGTCGTGGATGGCGTGGTGATCGTGGAGGAAGTAGCGGGAATTTCAATTTACGTTACGTGAAACCGAAAAGTGATGGTGCTTCGGCAACAACTGAATGATTGCAAGAATAACAATATGTGATATCTTTGTGGGATGTCTCTACAATGAAAATTCTAGATCTTATGTTTTATTTATATTTTGTAATTTTGTATGATTAATATTGCTTTTCAATTCTATAGTTATAAAAAGAATGCCTGAAGTTTATTTATTTATTAGACAGTTATTATTACAAAATAGGATGTATTGATTACTAAGTGTTTTTATTTACCAACAACTACAACTAACTATAGAGGATTAATACAAACCAGTAAAGTCTTTTTAGTGTCACCTTCCTTATGATAAGAATCCACTATCTCTTAAAGAATTTTCCAAAATTGTTTCTTTAACTGCAGCCATAACCAACTGAATATTGGAAGTATCAATTGCTTGAGTTACATGAGGATAAATATTCAACCCTGAACGATTAACTTGGTTAAATCTCCATAATATATATTTTGCAGCCTTGTTAATGTTATTTCCACCACTATAATCAGGGAAATGATTTTCTAATGGTGAAAATTGTAACTTTTGAGCGAAAACATCAATTTTATTCAAGAATAACACCACAGAAGTTCTTGAAAACCATCTTGAATTTACCACTGAGTCAAACAATGCTAACGATTCTTCTAGCCTATTTTGGTTATTCTCTTCCAATAATACTTGATCATATTCAGATAATGCAACACAAAAGATGATTAATGTGACATTATCAAAACAATGGATCCATTTCTTACGTTCTGATCTTTGACCACCAACATCATACATATGGATATTTAATCCATTACCCATATCGAATTGGAAATCAAATATACCGGAAGTCTTTTTACGTGTACGTAAAATGTCAGTTATTAATGGCATGTAATTCACATCGCAAATTCTTGCTAAATCACTCAAAAAGTAATCAGTTGAGTCAATAAGATAGAAATTTGCTTGTTGACGAATACTGAAATCTTTGACTTCAGGAGTTTGATATATGCGAGTGATTTTATCAGCAATGGTTTTATTAAAGGGTTCATCAGAATCCATGGGATATTCATACTGCAAAATTTGTTCAAGATCCTTATAATCAAGTATATGTTTTCTATTAGGTGGTCTAACACCACCATTGATAGCGACTCCTTCTTCTTCCTCGCCATTTTCTCCCTCATATTCATTATCTTCATTAATAGTCGATTCATCTTCATCAGATTCAATTTTCTTTGGCAAATTCTTGACTAATTCAGGTTGTAGTTCAATGATTGCATTTATGATATTCTTAATACAATCCAATACATTCTTATACACAAACGGTTTATATTCATATATTTCCTCAAGAGAATATCCCCCTTGGTGAAGAATCTTCATTTGTTTCACAATTGTTGATTTACCACTTTCACCAGACCCCAATAATAACACCTTCACTTCTTCATTCGAACTCCTAGCAGCAACATCTACCGGATTATTGCTCAACCCAGCCGAACCATTATTAGTCGCTGGTGGGCACACGTGCTGAGGAAGTTGTTGAACCATCGCTTGTTGTTGTTGAGTCTGTGAAGGTTGGTGCTTCTCTTGTGACAGGCTAGTTGAGCCTAATTTTGTGGATGCGGTAAGTGATTTGTCAGAACCAACATTCTGTGAAGGAGGTATGATGCCAGTTGTAGTTGATGCGGAAGAAGGTTTCTTTTGTGATGATGATTGTTGCTCTGTTGCAAGTTGTTGTTGCTGTTGTTGCAGCTGTTGCTGTTGTGTTAATGCCTGTTGATGCTGCTGACGCTTTGCTTGGGTGGAGATATTGTTGCTGGTGGTAGTAGTTGGCTTGGAGGCAGTTGATTCTTTAGATGCACAAGATCCCATGATTGTTTAGTTATGACTGTTATATTCTTCTCCTTTTTTGGGGGTGTATATGATCTTGATAACGTGACTTAAGTTGGGGGATTTGATTTCGGTGTGGAGGACGTACGAAGTAATTGGGGGATTAAATGTAACAGTTGATTGGATGGAGGTTGTAGTGGGGGTTTATTACAAAAAAAAATTATTTTTGGGTTAAGTTAAGCAAATGGTTTTGTTTAAATAAAAAAAAAGCCAATATTGTTTTTATTATGTGTGTTAAAAAAATTTTTGCCCAAGAGATTTTTTTTTATTTAAACTAAAAATATTTTTTTTCTGCTTTTTAATATTTTACTGCAGGATATTTTTGGGGAATACGAAATAAAAAGTGTAAAAATTAGCGTCTGTTTTTTTTGTCTGTCTGAATCTTTTTTTTTGTTTCGGCTTAAGGATCAAATTACTTTAAAGAGATAGTGATAGCGAGCTTAAATCCGTTAGCTTCGCTTCCTTACCTCAAATCAATTCAAACAGATCTACCCAATTGACCACTACCAACATCTTCAGGAATATTCTATCTTTGGCTCAATTGGTTTGTATCTTTTCTACTAACAAACCGTTGGGTATTGTTCTTATGAAAGGGAAAAATTCAATTCTTTTTTTTTGCCAATAATAAATAATAATTGCAAATACGTTGAGGTTAATGTGCTTTCAAAGGAAGGTCTATACTAAAATCAATTATAAATAAAACAAAGCAAATTTTTTTCTCATTCAGAGTAATGTAACATAGTCACTGTATTATGGAACTTGTTTTTTGTCATAATTGTTATCAGGGCTTATTTTGTACCCAAATGGGGTTCTTTTCGAATTTTCAGTGTTTGCCACGACATTATGTGAACAAGAATCCGGTCGACGGAAATATCCATCCCACGAAGGATATACTTGTTTTCAAAAGAATTAAATGATTAAGGAGTTATTAGTTTTTGGTTCTAACTTAGCAAAAATATTTACAGTTTATTGATTCCTCTAGAGAAATTGGATGCTGAGAAATTGTCACCCTTTTGTTCAGAGTTAAAAAAGTGCGCATAAGGTAAATCGAGCTAATGTCAACCTCTGTTGACCTGATGTTTCATAGAACGTCATCTCAAATTTTAAAACAATTAATATGAACAAAGGCTTAGTATTGATATATTTTATATACGGCTACAGACTTTTTTTTGAGAAATTGTTCAAAAGAAAATTAATTTTTGGTGTCTCAATAAGGTGAAATTATTTCTAAGCGAATGTGAACAATAAGGGAGATGGAAATATCTGCATTGAATATCCGCTAAGTTTTTGTTAAGTATAGTCTGGCAATTTTAATTGGACATTTTGAAATTAATAATTGAAGAATTTAAATAAAAGTTTATGATACGCTAAAATCTGACCCCCTGGCCCCCTGTGATTAAACGCCCCAAATAGTTCCCCTTTTTTTTGCTCTCTTATTTCCCATCATTTCCATGGATAATTTCTTTAATTTCTTCCATCTCGCATTCTAATTCATTACCAATCGAAGTCAATACCCAAAAATTAACCTCATTTGTTCCATTCTTACATTCAACCTCAACCAAATCGATAAAATAACAATCACATATACTCTCTCCATAATTAAATTGACAATTTTTGGGGAATTTTGAGCTTTCTAATTCTTTCATACATTCTAGAAGTTCTTTATTAAAAATCTTTGAATATTTCGTGGTGTAAGGATATGGATCTTCTTGTGGCTTTGGTTTTGGATTATCTTCTGGTGGATATGGCAGGTAGTTTGAAGTATCTATGACCAACCCATGTATTAATAATGGAAGGATAAGGAATATAAAAGTGAGAAGTGACATTTTTATGACTAATGCTTTATGTTGCAAAGATGCTTTATTCTTGAGTGTTTACAAAGAGGTCATAATTTTTTTTTTTTTGCAGCCAACTTTCCAAAAAAAAGTCTATGGAAAATAATCCACTGATAAACTCCACATCTCAGAATCTTAAACAAGTGACTCAATTAGGTGTGCATTACATTGCATCCTTATGGACTTACCAAGTATGTTTCGCTATGTAAGGAGGAATTTGACACGTTCATCCCTGACCTACATTATCAGGTATAGCAACAACCTAAGCTTGCTGGTAATCAAGAACTGTCAGTTGTACCTAGCAAGTAGAATAACCTTCAAAGCTCTGCTTTCGTTACTGTAATTCTTTTCTACATAGATTCGAAGTCCAAAAAAATGCACCCCATTTATATGTTGTTTATAACCTCGATTCATATTACTGACTCTGCATCAGCATGTAAACCAATAATAAACTGGTTGATCACTCTTGAATGATATGTTTATTTTATGTAAAAAAAAATTATAAGCAGTTATATAATTTATGCTATAATTATATATATTAATCTGTATTATTATTAACAGTACTTTCCAGAAGAGTAATTTTTTCACTCTTTGCATCACTATCATTGTCATCTTTCACTGATTTATTCAATTTGTTAAGTCTTGCCTCTTCTTCTTGTAACCTTTTCCTTTCTTTTCTTCTTTGTTTTTTAGTCTCAAATTCATGCCATTCTCCTTTAATTTCTTTCAAAAAGTATAATGGTTCTGGTTTAGGATCTTCTTTAAAATATTCATGTTCTAATGCTTCTTGAGCGGAAGGACGATTTTTAGGATTTAATTCTAATAATTTTTCTGCAAGGTCAAAACTTGAATTTGTCATTAATGATTTATATTTTGATTTAAATTTATTAATAAGATTAACTTTTGGTTTCAACATTTCAAACCATGGTAATTGTTCAATTTCTGGCCAATTTGATAAATTAGGTGTACCCATTATAGTAAAAATTTTAAATAATTGATTCACCTCATCATATCCTTGGAAAATTGCATTTCTACAATATAATTCAATTAAAAGACACCCTACTCCCCAAATGTCAACTTCCCTTCCATAATCAGTAGCACCTAATAACAATTCTGGTGGTCGATACCAAATTGTAATTACTCGATTGGTATAATCGGGGGATTCTCCTGTGTTTAGGATTTTCATGGTACGTGCTAATCCAAAATCAGCAATTTTTAATCTTCCAATATTATCAATTAAGATATTTGATCCTTTAATATCACGATGTATAACTCTTTTTTGATGTAAATAATCCAATCCTTGCATTAATTGTTTAAAAATAAATTTTCGATGACATTCCAACAATTTCAAATCTGGATGGGATAATAATCCTGTTAAATCATGATCTAGATAATCAAAAACCATATAAATTTGATTATTTTCCACCATAATCTCCAATAATCCAACCACATTCTCATGATTAAATGAGGATAATAATTTAATCTCTCTTATTGCTGTAATTGGAAATCCTTCACGTTCAGTCTCCAAACGTAATCTTTTCATAGCCACAAATTCATTAGTTTGAGTATGACGTGCCTTATATACTTTCCCATAAGTCCCTTCTCCAACTTGTTGTACGCGTTGATATATAGCTGGAGCTTTGTTTAATCTAATTGAATAAATTTGGGATGTAAGGAGCTTTTGCGGTTTAACTGGAGTGAGTGACGACGATGTGAATGACGATCGTTCATAATTCCCTTCAACTCTTGCTCTTGGTCCTTTAGGTGGTAGTCTAATTGTACTTGGCCCACCTGGTGTTGTACTTCCTACTGGTCCCCTCAGGTCACGAAATTGACTTTGATAATGATGATGATGTTTTTGCTGATGGGAATCCACTTCTCTTCTTTTTCTATAACTTGATGGACCTGAAGGTAAACTTCTTTTTATTCCCAGAATAGTTCCTGCTCTTTCGTTATTTTCCAATTTATCAGTTTCAGGGGGTTGTGCAGATGTTGAAGGTGCTGAAGATGTTGAAACTGATGATGAACTTGATGTTATTTTGTTGGTGGTAGATTTAGATGTTATTGCTGTTGGTGTTGTTGCCTTTGTGGTGGCCCGAGATTGTGGTATATATGAATCTGGACGGTAATTATCCCGTTCCCCATATCTTCTAGGTGCTGATGGGACATAAGTATCTCGATATGATGACGTTGTTCGATACCCTCCGGAATGCCCCCCACTTCTATGAGAACTTGGACCCGATGGTGGTTGCGATGGTTGACTCTGATAATCACGAGATGAACGAGGACCTTTAGGTGGTGGTCTGTATCTATCTGACATGGTGTTTAATTTTTGCTCTTGGTTACTATTCTATGGATGGATTTGAAATAACGGGGAAGAAGTAGATAAACACTTTTTCCATCTCTCATGGGGTTTTTTTTTTTCCTCTTTTTCTTTCACTCTAAAGTTTTTTCTTTCTTTTGCACTTGCTAGTGAAGAAAAAAACCTATTACCCGGATACTTTGATATTCTCCCATTCACATAAATTTAGTTTTCAAAACTTACCCTTTGGACACGAATTAACACACACTCAATATCAGGTAATTTAATAGGGAACACCAGCTGAATAAAAATACTAATAATAAAATGAGAATCAATACAGAGGGCTATTGAACTGGTGATAGCAATTTTACAATAACAAAAAAAATATTTCGAAGAGATGCAAACAAAAAAAAAGCATATAAGTATAAGCAAATCTGAACCTTGACATTATTACCGTCTGAAGTCAAATTAGTTTCAAGATTCAGAGCGTATATGCAAATTTTCGGTGGGTTGGAGGTGAAAATCTTTGTGACTTTTTTGAATTGGTATGTTCTTGTCAACGCTTCCTCTGGCGCTGGGGACCGTATTCCCTCTTGGGTGTTTCTTTTGGCAAGACTTGATGATCGATAAAAAAGACTAGTTGTAGTACTATGATGTCTGTTCTTTAAAACAAAACTATTCCTTTCATCTTTAAACTGGAGCGGAACTGTCAAAATCATCTTTTAATGACATCTACTGCTAACAAGGAAACAAAAAACAAACTCTGTGACACAAGGCGATTTGTTGACATCAAAGCAACCCTCGTATCACAAGTCATGTCGTTACTAAACATTCAACTTTTCAAAACTTTTGGAAACTATTCATATGTTCAAACTAGAAAAACCCAATAACACTTGTCCTTTTTTTTCATTCTAATCAAATCATATATCATCCATACAGTTCATTTATCTATTTTATATATCATCATATAAATGGTAAACACTTACCCTGTAATACATAGCGACGTTTTACTCTTCCATCTATCTTGTTTCAGTCCTTTGGCTTTATTCTAAATAGACGGTGTTGAAACGTTCTTCTAAATATACAAAAAAAAAAAGTTTCTCCTCTCGATAATTTTCTTTTACGGCAGTTTTAAATTCCGGGCAACCCCAGCTATACACCTTCAAATAAGCAAAGCACGTAATACGTTGCATATAAATATATAGATGCATACAGACATATACGAGCTAGGTAAACATTTAACATCTACAGTATATATTTGATTTGATCTTTCTGCTGATACTTAAGAGCGAATGGTAGAAGAACTGATAGTGTTGTATAACAAAAATTTGTGTCTGTGAGTGTGTGCAGAGAGAAAGGCGAATCATATAAATTTCAATTTTTTTTGCCCTCACAGAAAACTCTCTCTCTACTTCTCTCCACACTTTAAAAAAAAAAAAAGACAGACACACAAAAAGAAAAAAGAAAAACAACACACACACGAAAAAATCCCCTTTAAGAATTTTTTTTTTAAAGAATCAAACGATTTTTTTTTTGTTTTGCCATTGGCAGAGGAAATTTAATTTTAATTTTTTTTTTTTTCACAAAAACTTTTTCAATTAACTTAGATCTTTGTAGTATTACATTATTTATATATAAACATATATTCAACAATGGTATGTCTCTCTCTCGAGTAAATGTGTATACCACCCACCGCCTTTCTACAAACACTCCATTACTAACAATTGCCGCTTTTTTGCGCGCTTTTTTCAATAGTTAGGTAGATTAGCTCATTATGGAATTGATTTATGTCTCGTATCTGGTTTTTTAGCTGGTGTTCATAGATCAACTGGATTAACTCCAAATTTAAGTTCAATTGAAAATGAACAAGTGAAGTTTTATTTAGCGAAATATTTAGATGTTGGTGAAAGTATGTTTGATTATAGTGTTGGTTATTTTAATTCTTCATCTTATTTCCTGAGAAACAATAGAGAATAGGTTGTGTGAGTGGTTTTGAGTGTGTGTGTGTATATATATTTATATTTATATAATGATAATAACGAGTTTATTTGAAAAATACATGTTACGAAATGTTATATTCTTACTTGTTTTGTTTTCTTTACAGGGTTTCAAGTTTAATGTGTAATATATATATTAAATAATTAACAGAATAAAACAAAGACAGATATTAAAAAGAGAAATTACAAAGTACAAACTTTACTTTAAATAGCCAGTTATTATTCATATGTGTAAATGATATATAACTGTGCCAATGGCATTATATAAAAGCATTAACAAACAATTTACTCCCCCATCCGCCCATTATCATCTCTCTCTATTTTTTATTAAAAAAAAAGCTCTCTTGCTCTCTCTCTCTCGCTCTCTATTCAACAGTGACCGATTTGGCCAAATTACGAGGGAAATCAACATCAATACCTCTATTAACAGCCAACCAATAACTTATCAATTGTACTGGAATAACATTCAATAACCCTTGTAAACAATCAACAGTTTGTGGAACTTCTAAAGAAGTTAAAACTTTATCATTATCCACAATTGAACTACCTTCATTACAAATAACAATTGGTCTACCATCTCTGGCAATAACTTGTTCAATTGCAGACATAACTTTAGGAAATAATGAATCTTTTGTTGCAAATGCAATAATTGGTAATTTATCATCAACTAATGCCAATACTCCATGTTTTAATTCACCAGCTAAAACCCCTTCAGAATGCATATATGAAATTTCTTTAATTTTAAGAGCACCTTCTAAAGCAGTAGCAAATTGATATCCTCTACCTAATAATAATAAAGATTTTTGATCATTTAAAGTATCATTACATAATTTCTTAATTCTTTCTTCTAATTTCAAAACTTCTTTAATTTGTTCGGGTATTTTTTGTAATCCTTTAATAATTTCTTCATGTCTTGTTGTTCTTGATTTTGAATCATTTGATAATGAAAGAGCAAACATAACTAATGCAATATATTGTGAAGTATAAGCTTTGGTTGATGCAACACCAATTTCTGGACCAGCATTAATATGAACCCCACAATGAGTTTGTCTAGACATTGAAGAACCAACAGAATTAACAATACCAACAGTTAAAGCACCTCGTTCTAAACAATATTGTAAAGCTAAAATAGAATCAGCCGTTTCTCCAGATTGAGAAACAAAAACACATGTATCATCTCTGAAAACTGGAGATCTACGATCCAAGAAATCAGAAGCCAATTCAACTGATACTGGGATTTCAGTTAATTCTTCAAAAATTGATCTAGTTGCTAAACATGAATGATATGAAGTACCACAAGCAATCATAATAATTCTTCTACATCTTCTAATTGTAGGTAAGAAAGATTTTAATCCACCTAAAGTAACAGTACAATTATCAAAATCAATTCTACCTCTCATAGTATTAAAAGTAGAATCAGGTTGTTCAAAAATTTCCTTTTGCATAAAATGTTTATAAGGACCCTTCATAATTTCATTCAATTCCATTTCTAAAGTTTGAATTGGTCTAACGGTAGATTCTCCGGCATTTTTAGTACTTGCACGATGAATATGTAATTCACCATCATAAATATGAGCAATATCATCATCTTCTAAAAATAAAACTTTTTTAGTATGTTGAATAACTGAAGCAGGATCAGAACTTAAAAAGAATTCAATTGGAGTTGGAATATTATCTTCAGATAAAAATGCTCTTGATTGAGAAGTTCTTAAATTTTGTTCACCTGGTGCAACTGGTAATAATCCCAATTCAGATTGTTGAGTATGATGATGAGGATGAGAATGAGAATGTTGAGAATGACCATTTAATATACCATTAAATTGTTCAGTATTTGCTTCTGGAAATTCAACATCAACAAAATCAACTTTTAATTTACGATCAGTTTTAACTCCAACTAATAAAGGAGAACCTTTTCTTGTACCACAAACTTCACCTGGATAATGAACTGATTTAACTAATAAACCATAAGAACCTTCCAATTCATACAAGACTTGTTTAGTTAATTGATTTAAATCAATACTTGTATATCCAGCTTTAATATTTGAATCATAAACATGTTTAAATAATTTAGCAATACATTC
Source organism: Hemisphaericaspora insectamans (assembly GCA_030578955.1). NCBI lineage: Eukaryota > Fungi > Ascomycota > Pichiomycetes > Serinales > Debaryomycetaceae > Hemisphaericaspora > Hemisphaericaspora insectamans. Next base: position 12,920 of record JAKTZT010000049.1, on the reverse strand, counting down.
TGTATCAGTTTCAGATTCAAATACAAACCCTTTTGATAATAATAATTCTCTCAATGCAGCAAAATTAGTAATAATACCATTATGAACAACAATAAATTCACCAGTTGGATCTGATCTATGAGGATGACAATTTTCAACTTTAGGTTGACCATGAGTAGCCCATCTAGTATGAGCAATACCTACATGGTTATCAAATATAGTAGAACGATCAACAGCATCATCAATAATTTTTTGTTTTAAAACCTTGACTTTACCAGGAGTTTTAACAATGATTGCAGAACCATGAGAATCACCATCAACTGCAAGACCAGCAGAATCATAACCTCGATATTCTAATCTTTGTAACCCATCTAAAAGATGATCCATAATTTCACCTCTTGACTTATCAACTAAGAAATTGACATAACCGAAAATACCACTAGATTTATGTTAGTAAAGAATGAATTGTTCAACTTGTCGAAAAAGATACGCGTATTATTTTTGCCTTCTTTTTCCCTCAAAAGGTGATTGTAGATTAAAAAGGGGAACACATACCACATGATTTAGAGTTTTTGTTGTTTTGTTATCTATGGATGTTTATTTGCAAAAAGTGTATATTTTCTAATGTAAAAAATCAAGGAAAGTTGTGTATTCCTCGAATAAAAAAAAGTGTGTGTGTATGTTTGATGAAGAAAGAAAAAAAAAAATTCACAAATTTGTTGTTAAAAGGGGAAAAAAAAACTCAAAAAAGAAAGAGAAAAATAAAAAGGAACTTTTTAATGAAATTTATATTACTCACATACTATGACTTGAATGTACATTTACACAAAACTTTTAGAGTTTATTTACTTCTTCTGTTTCATATAAAGGTCTCTCTCAATTTTATAGCGTTAAGTTGTTTGTTTTTTTTTTGGCTCAGCCTGAATTTTTTTTTTTTAGTTAAATGTTTTACGGTGAAATCTCCGTATATATCATCATCACAGCATTCTACATGTGCAGGGGGGTTATCTTTTTTTTTGCGTTCCTTACAGATCATATAACCCACTGTTAACAACAAAGTCTTTGGAATCATTTCAAAGCATTACATTTTGTACTGTTTCACCCGGTGTGTGTTGTTTTGCTTTGTTTTTTATTTGCTATTAATAGTAACTTTAAAAATCTCTCGGGTATACAAATTTTAAATTTTGTGTTTTTCTTGTTTTGTTAATAACCCAATTAAGAATATCATCATTGTAAAGAAAAGAAAAAATTATTATGAACAATAGAGATCAAGAGAGAGAGAGGCTTTCCGTCTTTTAGTTTACTGATCGCACCCCTGTCATATCACGCCTAACTTATAGAAGAAGAAATGTAACACTGGGGGAGTTGATGTTTCAATTTTCTTTATAATCTAAATCGCCCCCCCCCCCCTGACTATTTTGTTACCTCCACATTCAGCCTTGCATGTTTAATTAATAAAATGACAGGGAGACATAGCTAACTTTCATGTTTATTTACAAGAAAGGCTTGACCTCTATTTCATATCTCGCTATTTCTCTCTCTCTTTCTCGCACAGCTCATCTCACGGGAGAACATATAATTAAATTGAAAAAAAAAAACTAGTTACAAAATCAAAGAAACGTTTATTTTTTTTAGACCCACTTTCTAAAAATAGTAACTCCTATCAAGTTATTCAAACTAAAAAAAAATCTCTTCTTCTTTTATTGTTTATATTGAACGGCTAACCTGTTTTATTGTAAATCATGCTGAAACACTTTCATTTGTTATGTTTTTTGCAACCTATGATTTCATTTCTCCTCGATTTAAACCCTTCGACCAACGAATTTTATTTTTAGACAGTTTAAATCTCGTCGCGTCAAATTTAAGGTAAAAGGCTTTCCCAAAGGGATTCAGATTGCCGAGGCACCTAATTCTAAACCTTAATTTTGCTTCTTTTTTTTTTTTGGTCGTTCTGCTTATTTCTCGATTGCACTAGTCTTTTTATATCCCAGGAAAAGAGCAATTTTTTCCAAAAAAAAAAAAATTGGCTGTCAAAATCAATATGTTTCAAACATAATCGCGACAATCAATCCCGTCTAGTACATAGCCCCACCTTCCTTCAGTTCAATTTAAAAACAAATTACTTGGTTCTAGCTTTTCCATCTGAAGCCTGGTTCTTACCTCGTGTGGCTTATAGATATGTTCGAGACTTGTTTCTAACACCTCGCTCGCTTGTATCTACTTAAAAAATAAATTAGCATGGTCACGTGATCTTGATTTTTTTTTTTCTTTGGTGGGGAGGGGAAAAATTTCAAAGGTGGACTTCCAAATCCTTTCAAAAAGTTATAATCCTTTAAGAGCCAGAGGGTCCCTCAATAAACTAATCTAATTTCTTCTATTTTATTCCTAGAAATCAAGAAGAAAAGGGAGTCGAATTACCTGAATATCAAACCCATATATGAAACTAAATTAATAATTACAATGTCGCTTCTATCTTTCTCATCAAGACTATTGTTGGCTCGTCAATCCTCCTCAGTCAATTTTACAACGTGTCTACTACAACGGGCATTACCTCGTCAATCAATAACATCATTTATACGTCACAACTCCAAAACAGCAAATACTACTACTACCGCCGCCACCAGCAGCGGCGGCGGCAGCAGGAGCACTCCTTTGGAATCGACAAATAATAATCGTTCATCTCAACTTGTTCATAGAGCTACAACAACTCCACAAAAGAAGAAAAAGGCATCTCAAAACCTTCGTAGAACAAATCCTTCTTTTCAAAATGAATCTACTAGTTATATACTATCACTCCTAAATGAAAATCGTGAAACTTCTTCATTTCCAGGTGCTTCAAAACCTTTAGAAAAATATTTATCTATAGTTACATCAGTTACTGTTGGTGAATCAATTAATTTTGATAAATTAATCCCCGCAATTCAAGGATATGATTATAAAATAATTATACCTGAAGAAGTCATCAATATATCTTGTGATGAAGTTTCTGATTCACATAATACTGGGAATCTTATGATTTTATCAAATGGAACATTAGTTGGTTGGTCACTTTCTGAAACACAAATGTTAACTAGATTCTTACCAATAATTAAGTCGGCAATAGAAGGTAGATATGAAGTTTTCGAAAGTGAAGAACTCGATTGGATTGAATTAAAATCTCTCCCACAATCTCCATTAAATAATGGTAATTCTTATCTTCATGGTGAAATTATGATTATACAAGGAGAATCTCCAGAAAAAAGAATATTGGATATGGCTGCTTTTGCTGTTGGTATATCACGTTCAACAAGACTTCTGATTCTTGAAGATCAATTAGAAGAACATCTTTCTATAGCCAAAGAAAATTCGGAAATTTTAGCAAATGGATATCAAATTACAGCATCAGAACATGAATTTTTAAAATTAACTGGGAAATTATTTTTACTTCGAGGAAAATTGAATTTATATAGTGAATTAATTGATACTCCTGATTTATATTGGGGTGAACCAACTTTAGAAAAAATTTATAATTCAGTATCTAGTATACTTGATATTAATTCTCGAATTGCAATTTTAAATCGGAAATTAGATTATGCAACTGAAGAACAACGGGCATTTTTAAGTGTTTTAAATGAAAAGAAAAGTACGAGATTGGAAGTGATTATTATTTTGTTAATTTTAGTTGAAGTTTTCTTTGAGATTTTCCATTTCTATGAAAGGTATGAAGATAAAAGAAAGGAACGGAAAGAATGAAATTATGCTGATGATATAAAGTATTTGTTTTGTAAATAGAAATGAAAGGTTCAAGATGTAAATAGAATAAACTTGGTACATTTTTTAGTTGTGATCATTTTTATGTGTAAGTAAACTTGTTGTCTTTGAAAATTCAACTCAATCTTTTGATCAAAATTACTAAAGTAGTTGGAAAAAAGCCTTAATCACCGAGAATTGAAGACCTGAGAGAACTAATGTTTTCAAATTACTGAAGGCATTAATTCCTGTTTGATTACTTGAAAGCACAACCAGTGGCCAATTTTGAATGACTTAATATACTGCTCAGTTTATAGTGGAGTTAAGGTTCATTGATTTGTCATGTCAATTTTTCCCGGAATAACCTTTTGTTTTCGAAGATGTGGTGGTAGCAGTAGCAGCAGTCTTAGTATTTACCAGAATCATTGAATCGGGAAAAACTGCAAGCGATTGCTAACAACAAAAGAAAAAGAACAGGGACTTGTAGCAAAAACAAAAAAAGAAAAAGGAAAAAGAATTTCCCAAATTGGATGAATCATCCACACCCCCCTTGTCATCTCTCGCTAAGTTTGATTTCCTTCTTTAGGCGAATTTTAATTTGATAATTAGAGTTCATCGTTTGTTCAGCATTAGCTGCAAAATCAAAAGGAACAAACAGAAAGAAAAAAACGCGGCCCCAAATCTATTTTTTTTGCCCCCCTTATTGTTGATGACGTTCTTTCGGAAAAGTGCGGAATCCACTTTTACAGCGGAACAGATAAGAACCTTTGCTTTATATACAGTACGGAAAGAGAGAGAGAGAAAAAAAAACGGGACAGTTGTTCCTTTAGATAAGGCATTTTTAGTCAACTTTTGACTCGTCCCTGCACTAACTAGTACAAAAATATCCCCAAGCACACCACAACAAGAATTGCTTAGTTAAATGAAGGAGCAAGGAACATCTTTAACTAGAGGTCAATAACCAGGAGTAGAACTATGTAGCCTAGATCAAAATGGGAAGTTGTTGATTTGGATGAATGGGTAATAAGTAGATTTGTGAAAATCATTCTTTAAATTCATTAAGAATTATGTGTGTGGAGAAGATAAACAAAATTAATCCCCAGACACCACGTTATATTATAAACTTTTTTTTGTACTTCTTATCGGGATCCAAATTCATCTAATCTATTGCTGTTTAGTTTATTACAAAAAAAAAAAAATTACGTATGAAAAATTGATACATTGAAATTTTGATTTGATTTAATTTTTTTTTTGTTTGCAGCTGAAAGATAAGCCACTGATCCAATCTGTAAATTGTTTGATCCAACCAGTAAATCCTAGATTACATTTTAGAATTTGATTGGCCTGATTAAGATTTAACCTGTAAAAATGATAAAAAAGATCTCAGAAAAAAAAAGAAATTTTCAGGAAGGCTGTCAATTTTTTTTTTTGCTCTTTTTATCAGTTCCAGTTTAATCGGTCATTTGCCGAGCTTTAAAAGCAAGTAAAGTTTATAGAGGTGCTCCCTTAGCAATGGTACGAGTACAACATATCCAATGGGCTGATGACATAAGTTCTTAAAGAAAGAAAAAAGAACACCCCCACCTTCAACCAATTGCTGGCGCCAAAAAAAAAAAAAAAATAGACTCGTAAAATATAAAGTTGCCGACATGGAACTTCACTTTGAAATGAAAAATATCTCATCCCCCCATTTGTCTTTTTTGGCAGTGTTAAAAGAACCAAATTTTCTTGTTATATAGATTAGCATGGGATAGTACTGGCCCCACAGCTTCTCTTCTTCGCTAATGTTAATCGTCTACTTGTTTTGATTCATTAAAAGTTGTTTATCTATAAATTTTCTAATTTTTTTTAAAAAAAAAAAAAGAAAAAAAGAAATTATTTTTTAAGAACCCGGATGATTTCTTCCATTTTTGCAATTCAATTTTTCATTATCTTTTTTAATAAAGAGAAACGATGCGGGTCTGTCTCTATATATATATACACAGCTAGATGACTCAAAGGCTTTTTCTTCGTTCATTTATAGTCAATTCTTTTTTTATACTCTTTTTCTTTTTTCTAGTTTGTTCAAAGAACTTTTACCTTTTTATTTATTACTACTACTAGCTACCATCCACTTACCCACTACCTCATAGATCTTAAATATATAACACACACACAAAAACATGTCGGAAAGAATAATAACAAATGTTTTATCAAGACGAGAACTATTCACTCAAGATGCACAATATAATCAAAGTTATGTACTTCTATTCACAATAGCATCATCCATGATCTGGATCATGGTACCCGGTTTGGCATTTCTTTATTCCGGTTTAGCAAGAAGAAAATCAGCATTAGCCATGATTTGGATAGTATTAATGTCATCATTTATTGGTGTATTTCAATGGTATTTTTGGGGTTATTCATTAGCATTTTCTTCAACTTCAAATAATGGGTTTATTGGAGATTTACATTTTTTTGGATTTCAAAATTTATTAGGTTCAACTAGTAGTGAAACTGATTATCCTGAATTAGCATTTGGATTATTTCAATTACAATTCTTATTAGTTACATTGGCTATTTTAGCTGGTGGTTGTATTGCTGAAAGAGGAAGATTCTTACCAGCAATGGTATTCTTATTTTGTTGGGCTACTGTTGTTTATTGTCCTGTTGTCTTTTGGATTTGGGGTGGTGGTTGGGCTGCCAATTTCAAATCTGGAGTTTTGGATTATGCTGGTGGAGGACCAGTTGAAATTCTTTCTGGTGTTTCTGCATTTGTATATTCGGCCTTTTTAGGAAGAAGAAATGAAACTTTAATGATTAATTATCGTCCTCATAATATTTCAACAATCTTTTTAGGTACTTCATTATTATATGTTGGTTGGTTATTTTTTAATGGATTTTCATGTGGTAATCCAAGTTTAAAAGTTGCTTATAGTATGATGAATACTCATATATGTGGTGCATTTGGTGCCATTTCTTGGTGCCTTTTAGATTTTAGATTGGAAAATAAATGGTCAATGGTTGCTGTATGTTCTGGTTGTATTTCTGGTTTAGTCGCGGCCACACCTTCAAGTGGTTGTATACCACTTTGGGCTTCAGTTATTTTAGGTATCACTGCTGGTATTATTTGTAACTTGTCCACTAAGATTAAATATTTATGTCATGTTGATGATTCTCTTGATGTATTAGCTGAACATGGTATCGCAGGTATTGTTGGATTATTATTTAATGCTCTTTTTGGTTCAGCTACAGTTCTTGGATATGATAATGTTACTGATCATGAAGGTGGTTGGCTTGATCATAATTGGAAACAATTATATATTCAACTTGCCTATATTGTTGCTACTGCTGCTTATTCTGCTGTCGTAACAGCAATCTTATGTTTTGTAATTAACAAAATCCCAGGATTACATCTTAGAATTGATTATAATGCTGAAGAAGCTGGGGTTGATGAAGATCAAATTGGTGAATTTGCTTATGATTATGTTGAAGTTAGAAGAGACTTTTTAGATTGGGGTAATCCAGCAGTGAATCCTACATTACAAAATCTGATGATTGATGAACAAGCAAGTATGGTGGTTAATGGAAATCATTTAACTATTGTGTCATCTAGAAGACCAGAAGTCTATGAAGCTACTTCATTAGCTTCAAATCATGAGACTAACATTAGTGATGAAAAGAGTGAGATTGATCATGAACCACAACCATATGTAGGGCATCAAAAACTTCATCGTCATCGTCACGAACAAACTGAAGTAGAGGATACATCATCTAGTAGTTGATTCAGAAGAAAGGTTTGTTGACTAGAAACAAAACCAAAACAAAATATTGCTTCTTAATAAATTTTTTACGGATAATAGATTTATGAGATTGTCTTTGGTATAAATAAAAACAATAAAATTCAATCTTCTATAAAAATATATTTATTTATATGGACTTCAATTTTTTTTTCTTTTATTGTAAGAAGTAAGCTTAATTATCTTCATATTTATTGCCCTACACTACACGAATATTATCCTGCCTACTAAAAAATACCCCTCTTATGGGAGTAGGAAGTTAAAAGGGATGATGTTAAACAGTCAAAACTAGTAAAGGTCGAGTATTTTTTCAGCAGAAATATATGGAAATTGCAAAAAAAAAAACCACCCAGATAATTATAGGGAAATTCTACATTGGATGACCTCATCAATCTTTCTGGACACCCGGTATATTGAAAATTGTTCAGCGAAAGTACGTAGTATCAACGATATATACGTATGCCCCCATCCCCCCCCCCCCCGTTTTTTCGTCATTTTCAGGGTCTGGGTTTGGCCATCTTTTGTGTGCTGAGAATTTAGAATTGGGTTGATACTAAGTTTTTTAGTGTAAAAAGAAAGATTGGTAAGTTAAATCGCATATTGATTGCTGTCATAGTTGTTTGATGTTCAAAGTATTTGAATGGGACAAATGTGTAAGGAAAAACTGTTCTTAGTGATGTGATATAAAAGAAAGCAAAAGAGACAAAGATCAAAGAAATCTTGAAACTGCCATGACGTTCTAGACATTATTTGACTGTGCGTACCCCTACTACACTCTCTCTTGGTTGTAGATTAGTGATGAAACTGGGGTGAAAGTATTGGAACTTGAAATACGAAACAGGGACGATAATAAAAGGAGAATCTGAAAACCTTTTTCCAATAATTCTTCTTTACTATCTCCGTGTATTTATTGCAGTGTAAGATGTATGTCAAGGGAGCCTCGCACCGGATGGCTCTCATATAATATATTAAAAGGTTATGAGATAAAGTTGATGTTTAAACAAATGATTTTTTTTTGGTTAAGAACCAAAAAGGAGGAAAAACTATTCATTATTCTGGCCACTGTTTGAAAGAAGCAATTTTGGGCGATCTGAACTCCTTTTGCCTTGAATACAAAAGATATAACTACAAACTCCATTCTTATCCATAATCCCGAAAACTAAAAACTAGGGGGAAATATATCCCTTAAGGATATCCATCCCCTTGGTCACAGAAAATAATATAAGAATTCGTTTTGATTCTCATCTCTCTTATCCTTTCACAGAATGCACGAATAGTAATTCAGCAATCTTTTTCTTGCTGGAGTGAACTAACTAAATGTCGTGACTTGTTGCAGGAACTCCATCCAGATTTGTTTCATTTGGTTGTTTATTTTCAAGTCTCCTGCACCAAAAAAAAAGCTTCTCTTTTTGTGTTAATTTAGTTTATGTAATTACAAAATTTTTTTATATACTAACGAATTGGGTAACAAAGTTTAAACTGACTAAAAAAACATCCCCTTAGTGCAAACAATTAGGTGAGTTACCCGAGGGTTCTTAATTATTTAATAATTAGTAACTTTGTACTATACATACACAAGAGATTGCGGGCGAGTCAGTTACATCCTTTTTGTGATATTATCAACCAAAATCAAGTTTTAAATTGCACCTAAACGTTATACGGTTCCAATCGGTGTCGGGATTTTGGTTCGAAAAGAAAGATTCAATATGCATATATATGTAGTCAGTGGACTGACACAGAACAGTAGGTTCTAAAAAAAGAACCGCCCAGTGGCACAAACCTTAAAGTTGAAGTGGGTCAAACTATCGTGAAGGCAAGTAAGTTTTATATTTTATAATTATATCAAAGGTCGTCTACTTGCATTGGGTCAAAATGAAACTTGTGCCGAGTATTTTCTTATATAGAAACCTTTTATTGACTGAACTGATCAAGCATATTCTAGCTGCAATTACTGCATTCTTGAAAAAAAAAGGTCGTGGAAAGCCGAGATAGTTAATTTTAAACGAATTTTAACACAGCAACAAATTTGAATTGTCGGATAATATTATTAAAATCGTTGTCTTGTGGAAACTAGTGCGTAAACAACACAAACTACACATTTTAATATAGAACAGAGAATACTCTTGGTTGTTTATAAAGATATGATCAAAGTAAGGGGAAAGCGTGCTTTATAACACATGTGAGGACGTTTCGTAATCCAAAAAAATGCAAAAGGCCTAGGCTCTGTTAAATATCACATTTTGGTTCTCTACGCGCACCATGGGATGTTTTAAACGAGAACCCTTTTTACTTTATTTTTTTTTTTTTTTGTGCTAATAAGGTTTGATTAGAAAACTCACCATAACCATCTGAAACAATATTGTTAAACCACATTTCCTCTTTGGCCACATTCACTTGCTGCATCTCGCCTAAAATAAAAAAAGTTTATCAATTGTCATTACGATATAAACTTCGTCAATGTTTAGATCGTTCGAATCGTCTAATAAAAAATAATTTACGCAAGGATCTGCGAAATCTAATTCTCAGAATTTGCAGCAATTTTATTTTTACATAGATGCAAAATGTACATTCAAATGTTTACTGACCCAAACAGACGGGAAAACATTGCAGTTCCAAAATGACGGGAAAATATTGAGTACTTAAACAACAGAAGCGCCCCCTATTGAGTTATTGACGATAGAAATGGTTTTTCCCGATCAACCCAATCACATATAATGAAGTTTATTCAAATATTGTTTGGACTTACACTCGTTTGGCTAGTGTCCTCGCAGGAGGTTTCTGGCATTTTTACGAATTTCAATTCGTTGATATGGTCAAACGGTGGAAGTTACTCTATTCAAGGACCTTCACTTCCAAATTGGATAGCTACTTTAGCTTGGAAAGTGGACGGTTCGACGGTTAGCGCCGGAGATACATTCACTTTAGATCTTAAATGTGTTTTCAAATTCACTGCTGTGGAACGTCAATTATATTTAAAAAGCGGGAACACAGTATTGGCTACTTGTGATCTTGTCGATGGTGAGCTTATATCAAAAAATTCACAGTTAAAATGTAGGTTTACAAATAATGTCGGTCCACGCACTTTGGCCCAAGGAACAATTTGCTTCCCTTTTGCTTTCAATGCTGGTGGTTCCGGGTCAACAACTAATATCCAATGTTCAACTCAATACCATGCTGGTAATAATGTTGTGACTTTTGTTCATGGTGCAAGAGAACTTACCTATACCGCCAAATTTGTTGGTGGGATATACACAGGAACTAATTCTGATCAAGTTGTTTACAACAATAGAATAATTCCATCTAGAGATCTTGAACATCATTACTTTTTACCTGGAAAATGTTCAAAAGGTTATTATAAGGTTATTGTGTCGATGGTGTTTCTTACTTCTGGTACCATCCAGTGTAGTATGACCGGAAACTATTTAACAACAGGATTAAATGAATGGGGTTACCCAACTAGTGCAAGTTATAGAAATCCTTTCCTTCACTTGTGTACACCACATACATATACTGCTACCTTTCTTGATGTTCCTTCAGGTTACCGTCCATTTATTGACGTATTTTTTGACTCGACTCACAAGCTTCCATCCTGGGTTACCTATAAATATGAAACCTGGTGCAAAGGCTCTCTTTTACCAAGTATAAGGATATACACTGTTAAATGGACTCAATACAATAATGCCCACGTCTGTGGTGAAGGAACTGACCTTCCTCCAACGACCACCATACCCACTGATACCGATACTGGTGGAACTGGAACTGGTACTGGCGATGGTGGAGACTCAACTGATACTGGTGGAACTGGAACTGGAACTGGTGATGGTGGCGAAACAACTGATACCGATACTGGTGGAACTGGTACTGGCACTGGCGATGGTGGTGACTCAACTGATACTGGCGGAACTGGAACTGGAACTGGCGATGGTGGTGAAACAACTGATACCGATACTGGTGGAACTGGAACTGGTACTGGCGATGGTGGTGACTCAACTGATACTGGTGGCACTGGAACTGGAACTGGTGATGGTGGCGAAACAACCGATACCGATACTGGTGGAACTGGAACTGGCACTGGCGATGGTGGTGACTCAACTGATACTGGTGGAACTGGAACTGGCACTGGCGATGGTGGTGAAACAACTGATACCGATACCGGTGGAACTGGAACTGGTACTGGCGATGGTGGTGACTCAACTGATACTGGTGGAACTGGAACTGGAACTGGCGATGGTGGTGACTCAACTGATACTGGTGGAACTGGTACTGGTACTGGCGATGGTGGTGAAACAACTGATACTGATGGAACTGGAACTACTGGCGATGGCGGTGAAACAACTGAAACAACCATTCCTACGGGCGTGCCTGTTTTCTATAACATTGATTCCTTGGAATGGGAAAAGGCTGGTTCAACTTACAATATCCAAGCTCCTTCTCTTCCAAATTGGATTGCCACCGTAGCTTGGCAAATTGATGGTTCTAGTCATCATGCTGGGGAATCTTTCGGTTTAGATCTCGAATGTGTTTTCAAATTCACCGCTGCAGAAAGCCAATTGTTCTTAACGAGTGGTAACACAGTATTGGGAATTTGTGAACTTTGGGACGGTGATATTGAACATTCCAACTCACAGCTCAGATGTAGGTTTACTGATAATGTTACTCCAAGTACTTTGGCTACCGGGACTATTTGTTTCCCATTTGCCTTCAATGCCGGTGGGTCTCAGGAAAGCTCTCAAATCCAGTGTTCCACTAGGTATCAAGCTGGTGAGAATGTTATTAAGTTCTATGATTTCTTTGCCTTGGACGTAGCACTCACTCATGCAGCAACATTCGAAGGTGGAATATACACAGGAACAAACGTTGATGAGATTGTTTACAATGACAGATTAATACCTGGTAAAAACATCGAACAACATTATCTTTTAGCTGGACAATGTATAGCTGGTTATGTTACAGTCAAGATGACAATGAAGTTTGAATCTGCTGGTGCTATCTTGTGTGATAAATCAGGTGCTGCTTATACTGATGGCTTAAATGCCTGGGGTTGGCCAACAAACGATCTTTACCAACCTACCGCTCAATATTCCTGTTCACAAAATGAGGTATCAGTTCAAATGGATCTGCTCCCTGCTGGTTCTCGGCCATATCTTGTTGTATATAACAACCCCGATGTTTGGGGAGCTAACGCCAAGGTAGTTTATAGTTATGAAATGATTTGTTCTACCCCTGTCGCACCCCAAACAATCAAGTCAGCACATGCCGTTGAATGGGTTCAATACGAAATCGGACATGTTTGTGGAGCTGATGAAGACCAAACTTCATCAACTATCGAAACTGATACTGATACTGGTGGAACTGGAACTGGAACTGGTGATGGTGGCGAAACAACTGATACCGATACTGGTGGAACTGGAACTGGTACTGGTGATGGTGGTG
>JAKTZT010000048.1:0-37324 GCA_030578955.1 Hemisphaericaspora insectamans | reverse complement strand
TGGGAAAGACTCGCGTACATTAGATTAGATTAGACGAAAATAATCGTATTAAATAGTAACTTTAGAAGAGTTGTTTGTGTATCGGTAACTGTTCAGTAATTGCCACTATTTAAGAGGCTGAGTATAACTTTGTAGCATTCAAAAAAAACTATTAGCCCCCTTTTCTTTGTATGAATAAACTTTTTGCAATTTTTGCTAATTTATGGGTGGCGGATTTTAGAAATCACACACAGCACACTAGAGAAAAAGAAATTCACATTCTTAATTTTTTTTTTTTGAGCATGCACAGAAAAGCCAACGGAAAAAAAAAAGAGAAACCAGCACATTTAATCTTTTTGCGTTTTATCAAACAGAAGACTTTTTCATTTGTATACAACACTTTTGCTCCTATATAACATACAAAAGGAAATGTCGGTGCTCATTCAGAATAGAACTATAGAATTTCAACAATGTGTTTCCACATATGACAAGATTAACAAAAAGAATAAACAACAACAACATCAAAGACAACACCACCAACAATCACCACCACCCAAAAGATCTCAATTTAGTCAACAAGCTAGTATAATTGCTAAAGATATATCACATGTTACAGAGCTACTAAGTAAATTAGCATTATTAGCTAAACGTAATCCTTTATTTGATGATAAACCCATTGAAATTGGTGAATTAACTTATGTTATTAAACAAGAAATATTCAAAATTGAACAAAATATTCAAAATTTACAAAAGTTTGTTAAAGGAGATCAAACAATTCAAATTGATTCTCAAAATTCCCAATTTTCTAAAAATGTTTTAAATCTTTTAAATTCTAAAATGAAGAATGTTTCTGGTGAATTTAAATCAGTTTTAGAAATTAGACAAAAGAATGAAATTATGTCGAAATCAAGAACGGAAAACTTTTTATCAACAGTTAATAATACTAGATCAAGTAATAATGCATCACCAATGAACCCATCTTTAACTAATTTAAATGAAAATCCTTATTTACAAACAACTTCAAGTAACATTACTGATACTATTGCCCCATATGACCCACGTTTAGATCCAGGAATATCTTCACCATATGATATTGGAGAGTATTTATCATTACCTAAACAAACTCAACAAATGCTCTTGATGGAAGAATCGGGAGGGCAACAATATTTACAACAAAGAAATCGTGCTGTTGAAACTATTGAATCTACAATTAATGAAGTGGGTAATTTATTCCAACAATTGGCTACTATGGTTAGTGAACAAGGTGAACAGATTCAAAGAATTGATGAAAATGTTGAAGATATTAATTTGAATATATCAGGAGCTCAACGTGAATTATTAAAGTATTATGCTAATATTACTAGTAATAGATGGCTATTTTTAAAGATCTTTGGTGTATTGATTCTATTCTTTTTCATATGGGTATTAGTTAGTTGAGGTGTTTTTTTAGAAGTGTATTTCTATATATCTATATGCCATATATATTTCTTCTTTAATAGTTTAATAAGTAATCTTTGGACTTTATACGAAGGATGATGATTTCATTAAAAAGTTGACTTGTGGGGCTTTCTCTTAAGTTGAAGCGTTTTTCATAGTCGTGTGAATGTGCACAAAATTCTTGTTAAAAAAAAAGTGAGAAACTTCAAAATTGATTATCTCTCTAACTAACTAACACTCCACTCAAAGTTCATTATAGAGAAAGTATAACAAATCCTTAGATTACTTTATTAATTAGTATGTAACCATATAATTATTAATTTATAACCTAAAGTGCTAGAGATCAATAGAAAACATCTGGTTAAGTATATTGCAAGGTTTCGAAAGAACTAAATATCCAAACTTGGCATATCTTTTTTGGAATTGATTGATTGGAAGGCAAACACACTATTTATCTCTTCCCACAAAAACAAGCAAATATACTAACTATTGGTTCAGATTATTTTTGCATTCACGTTTTACCTATATATATATATCTACATACAACCCTAATATCATAATGTTTAGCTATTGGTTTGGAGGAAGTAGCCAACAAAAGAAAGATGCACCAAAGAAGGCAATAATTGAATTACGTGAACATATTCTTACATTAGGAAAGAAACGTGATCATTTAGAACAACAAATAGCTGATCAGGATGCATTAGCCAGGAAATATGTTGCATCTAAACAAAATGCATTGGCTAAAGGTGCATTAAAAAGAAAGAAGGCGTTTGAAACCAATTTGGTTAAGGTTGAAAATCAAATGGAAACTTTAAATACTCAATTAGATTCTATTGAAGGAGCTAATCTTAATTTGGAAACTATGAAAGCAATGAAACAAGGTGCTAAAGTTATGAAACAAATACATGGAGAATATAATGTTGATAAAGTTGAAGAAACAATGGATGAAATAAGAGAACAAGTTGAACTTGCGGATGAAATATCAGAAGCTATATCGAGGCCAGTAGGTGCAGAATATATAGATGAAGATGAGTTGGAAGAAGAATTGGCGGCTTTACAAGAAGAAGAACAAGAGAAACAACAGCAGCAAGCAGTACCTGCTAACAAAGTTGAAAAACAAAAGGAAGAAGCATTACCACAGTTCCCAACTGTTAATAAGACAGTACCTGCTGTACCTGTTACTGAGGATGATGAAGATGAAGAAGCATTGAAGGCATTACAGGCGGAAATGGGGTTATAATTAACAAAATCCCCTCACACTGATACAAATTGTACATGTATTGTATTTTGAATGTTTTTTTTTCATTTCTTTTTTGAACAAATGACACCTTTCTCTTTTTGTTTGGGAAGGGGTTTTTTTGTAGTAGGTTTAGGATAATATAAATAGCTTTTTTTGCTATTCTAACTTTAGTTAGTACTTTGGTAAAGCTTTTAATGATAAAAATTGATTAAATTGTATATTCCTGCATGTTAGTGCTCTAACAGCTCATATTATAGCCATCTCTCCTTTTGTATAATAACCGAAAGAAAGAAAAAAAAGAATAAAAAAAAATTTTTTTTACAATTAACCCTTTTTCTCTTCTCAAATAACATAGAATATTCAAGACGATGTTGCGTGTGAATATGATAATCAAGAGAAGTGCCTCGATAAGGCTCACTCTTAATAGCTCTTTTGCTAGATTGTCCATACGTCAATATTCCACTGACCCAGTCGCCGCCACTACCAGCACCAGCACCAGCACCACCCCCATCCCTCGCATTGAAATTACTCAAACATCAACTGATATGCTCCTTAACTCATTAAGTCAAAGACGGAAAACTAAATCTTCCCGAGATCTCATCCATAATCTTTCAGATATTGCCACAAGGAAAGTTGATCCAGATATGGCCAAGAAGAAGGCAACTTTCACTTCTGTCAATGATGGTGTTACCCGAGGCTTATTTGAAGAAGAAATTAGTTATTTTACTCCAATATTTGAAACCCATTTGCAACAACTACATTTAGATAAAGCCCGTCAAATTTTAATCTCTATATCTGAAGTGATGAGTGATGATCAAAAGGGAAAAAATGACTTGTGTAATAAGTATTTAATTGCTGCAAGTGAAACAAACAATTCTCGAGGTTTAGATATTCATGTACAAGATCTTATTAAAACTGTCGGATTTCATCCTGATAGTAGAACTGATGCTATTTTTCTTGTGAAACGTATACAGGAAGGACATGACTTAGATCGTTATTTCAGTCTTAGTGATGAGAAAACCATTCGTAATATGCTACAACATGTTGATATTGTACAAGAATATTTAACCACGATCTTTGATTGCTCTCATATTACTGCCAAACATATCCCCGTGGATATGTTACATGTTTATAATATTTATAAGGCTTCGGGTGCAGAAGTGAAAGCTCTTGCCCAAGGGAAGCGAGTTGCAGCATTGAAAAAGGATAGTCCAGAATTAGTATCAGTTAATACATTTAACCTCAAGGCTCTTAGACATGGGTTGTTGGGGTTAGAAGTGAACGATGAGGATGCACAAAGGTTTGCGTATCATTTAGAACAGATTACGGAAACTTTACCTGAATCAAAACAAGAACAATTGATGTCTGGAAAATTGGACTATTTCAGAATGTACAAATTATTAGAAACTGACGAACAAAGATCAAAATATAATGAAGCGTTGGCTGAGTTAAACTACAGCAGACAACTCGATTTAGAAGTGAGAGCCCTTTCAAGCGCTTCTGAAAAATGGAAAGCTGAGACTGAATCCCTTAGACATATGGGTGTGGCGCCAGTGAAAGACGAATTGGGAACAATATTAAATGCATGGTCTGATGAATTGACAAAATCGTTACAAAGCGAATATGAACTTTGTAAAAGCGTAGTAAATGAACAAAAGGAGTTAACTGCAGTTAGACATATTGATCGTTCTCAATATGCACCATTGTTATTATCGGTACCAGTAAATCTTGCTGCTTCTGCTGCCATTATGGAACTTTTCAGAGTGAAAACATTATCAGGTAGTTTGAATAATATGAAAATTACAAGAGCTGCAGTCTCTGTTGGTAGGGCAGTTGAAATGGTCTATCGTAATGGATTATTATCGGAACAAGAAGCCAAGTTTTTGGAAAAACACAAAAAGAACCAACTGACATATAAATTAAGGAAATATGTTACTGGTAGATTATTACGTAGTATAAGCGGAGGTGTCCCTGAATGGAATAATTTACTTTGTGCAAAAATCGGAAGTGTTATTCTTGATCATTTAATCAAAGTTGCGAAAGTGAAAGTCACGGCACGATCAAAAGATGGTCAAACTGTCAGTACAACCCATCCAGCTCTATTCTATTCAAGATTCTATACTCGTGGTATTGCTGCTGGTGTTTTAAAATTCCATCCAGAAATTGAAAAACTTACTTCTACAGAAAACCGTACTCAATATATTATGCCACAATTTTTACCAATGTTGATTGAACCCAGACCTTGGGATGGAGCTTATGGAGGTGGATATTTGAATTCAAAAGTCCCATTAGTAAGACTTCGGGATGCTCCTGAAAGTCGTGCATATGTTGTTACTGCAGCTAGTAAGAATAATCTTCAAGAAGTTTATGATGGTTTAAATGTATTGGGAAGTACCCCTTGGACAATCAATAGACCACTTTTCGAAGTTATTTCTCATTATTGGAATACAAAGGAGGAATTTTTGGATATTCCAGCCCTTAAGCATGATGTTGTACTTCCTCCAAAACCGGATGAAAATTCCGATCCAGAAGAAATGTTTGAATATTCCAGATTAGTACGTGCCATTATTAAAGAATTTAATTCAGCTAAATCAATGAGATGTGATCATAATTATAGATTAGAAACTGCAAGAGCTTTCCTTGGTGAAAAACTTTATTTCCCTCATAGTCTTGATTTTAGAGGTCGTGCTTATCCAATTTGTCCGACCCTTAATCATTTAGCCAGTGATTTAACTAGATCATTATTTTTATTCTGGGAAGGTAAGGAATTAGGTGAACGTGGTTTAAGATGGTTAAAAATTCAACTTGCAAATGTCTATGGTGTAGATAAAGTTTCATTTGATGATCGTGCTAGATTTATTGATGATAACCTTGAAAAAGTCTTTGCATCTGCTCGTGATCCATATGCTAAAGATGCATGGTGGACTAAAGCCGATAAACCATTCCAAGCATTAGGTGCATGTATGGAATTAAATGAAGCTTATAAATTAGAAGATCCAACTAAATTTGTATCCCATTTTCCCGTTCATCAAGATGGATCCTGTAATGGTCTTCAACATTATGCCGCATTAGGTGGTGATTTTGAAGGGGCTAGACAAGTTAATTTAATTCCAGCTGATAAACCACAAGATGTCTATACTTTTGTAGCTTCATTGGTTCAAAAGAGAGTTGATGCTGATGCTGCAGCAGGTGATGAGAGGGCACTTTTCATTCAGGATAAGATTACTCGTAAGGTTGTTAAACAAACAGTTATGACCAACGTTTATGGTGTGACATATATTGGTGCTATTGAGCAAGTTAAAAAACAAATTATGGATTACTTTGAGCTTTCCCAATATGATAAATGTCATCAAATTGCGACTTATGTTACTACACAAGTTTTCGCTAGTATTCGAGAATTATTCCAAAATGCCCATTTAATTCAAGATTGGTTACATGAATCAGCAAAACGAATAACTAAAGCAATTTCATTAGAATATGAAGAACCTTCTGATGAGTTTATTCATTGTTCTGCGGTCATTTGGACCACTCCATTAGGTTTACCTTGTGTTCAACCTTATAGAACACATAAACAAATCCAAGTGGAAGGTGGATTCCAAACTATGATGCTTGATACTCCACATCCTGCCAATGTTGTCGATTCTAGGAAACAAATAGCTGGGTTCCCACCTAATTTTATTCATTCGTTGGATGCTTCTCATATGCTTTTAACTGCTCAAGCATGTAAGGATGCTGGACTACATTTCGCCTCGGTTCATGATTCCTTTTGGACACATGCTGCTGATGTGGATACTATGAATTTGAAGATTAGAGAACAATTTGTTAAATTACATTCGGTTGATTTGATTAAGGTTCTTAATGATGAGTTTACTGAAAGATATAAAGGATTTTATCAGGTTATAAATATGAGTGCTATGGATCCACTTGCTCAAAAAGTTAAACGTATAAGAAGAAAGTGGGCTCTTCAACTAGGTAGAGCTGTGACATATTCTGATGAATTGTACATGGAACGAGAAAGACTTAAGTTGTTGGAGTCTGATGATCCTAATGAAGTGGCAATGGCTGAGGCCACTGAAACAACAATTAGTGTTGCAAAAGATTTTGATATCGATACAGCAAAGTTTGCAACAGGAACTTTTGAAATTTTGGTTCCTGTTAAATTCCCAAAAGTACCTGAAAGGGGTGAGTTTAAGGTTTCATTAGTAAAGGACTCGCCATACTTCTTCTCTTAGGCAAGGGAGGTTTCAGGTTCTTACTTGTTGAAACAAAAAAAAAGTTTAATGATGATGTTTATATATATATAAAATACTTGTAAATAAACCATTCTTTGTATATTATTTTAATATAACTATAGAAAATTGTATTGTTTTCCATTTTCTTTAAAACTATCTATAATAAGTTATGGCTTGTGTCTTTCTTGAGGGGAGGGGGGGGGGGCTTTCTCTCACTATATAATCTTACCTTGTTTTTCAAAATCATCAATCAACGGTAAAAGTGGTTCAAGTTCACTTCTATCAATCAATTGGAATTCTTTAACAAATGAAATAAAATGAGCAAAAAATGAATTCCAATGAGCTTCCAACGATAAATGAACAATCTTATCAAAATGATTATGATAAATATGAGCAAATATTCTAAACATTTGTCTGCTTATATTCTTACAATCCTTCAAAAAATTAGGAGGAAATGCACCACCATTTTTGGTGGGAAACACTGCTTGATCATTTATCTTATTTGAAATCCAAGTGATGACATAGTCTATATATTGACCAGCAGGTAGGTTTACAGCTTGACCAGTGCCATCAACCCATAGATAATTTGTATTTGGACCAGCATTCATTGTTGGATATGCTTCTGGGGTGACATATTCTGATATGACACCATAGAATCGATTTAGGTTATTAAACATTTCAAAAATGTTCAAGGCTAGCCATTCACCATAATCGACATACCTTGGAAGTTGGACAATAGTTTTGAAAGAACCTTTGACTAGTGCAGTCTTGACATATGGTTCGCATAAAAAGAGCGGTAATGCAACGGGTTTATCCTTAGTTACTTGTTTCTGAATACTTGACACTTGAGGTTGCTGTTGTTGTTGTTGTATTGGCAGTTGGCCAGGGGACTTAAGCCTATTCCTCTTTGTTGGTGATTGTGGTTGTGGTTGTTGTTGTTGTTGTTGAAATGCTAATCTTGAAGTTTGTTTTGTTGGAGAACTTTTAGTTGGAGATTGAGTCCTCCTTAATGGTACTCCTCCTCCATATACTGGTGCTGGTGATATTTCCAACTCCTTCTTGTTCTTTTTAGAACTTCTACCTAGACCTCGAATAGTATTTAAAAATGACATTTTGGGCACTAATAGTCAATAATATAATGCTAATTAAACAAAAAATGAATTGTATTAATAGTATTTAGTACCTTTTTTTTTTTTAACGTTTTTTGATGCAAGGAACAGTGAGGGCTATTTAACTCAAAAAAAAAACAAAAAATTTTAGGGCTAGTAAATATAAATTATAATATATTGTTACTTAGATAAAATAAGATTGTGTTATCTCGCCTTTTTTTTATGTATTCTTAAGTTGGTTGATGTGTATTATAATTGAATTTTTGATTTTAATAGTATTGATTTTTTTTTTTAAACCGTTGTTTTGAGTTTTTTATTTTTTTTAATTTTTTTTTCACGAAAAAGTTTTTTATTTTTTATTTTTTTAGGTAAATATAGTCACGTGATTGAATGTTAAAAACAATTTAGTTGCAAACCAAAAGGTTTCAAACTACAATAATTCCAATAAATTATTTATAATCTTTTTGTAAAATTAGGTTAGGTATGTATAAAAGTGTAATATATATATATATAAAAGGAACTATAAAGAAAAATTTAAATATAATTAACAAATTGAATCAAATTGAACAAAAAAAAAAAATAATAATAAAATAAACATCATACTTTCTTTTATATAAATTCGCCAATAGATTGACCAACTTTTACTTTTTCACCTACCGACAATTTAAATCTAAAATTATCAGGAGCTTCAAATACTAAAACAACAGTCGAACCTAATTTAAATCCACCAATATCTTGTCCTTTACTTAATGGATATCCTCCAAGTAATCTACTTGCATTAGTATATGTTGCTTCATATACAGTATTCTTTCTTAATCTCTTTTTAATTTTCTTTTCTTGTTCTCTTTCTTGTTCCAATTCAGTAGTTGTAACAGCCGTTGCATCAGTGGCAGAATAATCCTTGTCCTTATTATCATCATCTCCAGTCTTCAATAATGGAGTAGATTCGCTTGAGTTATTGTTACTTTTCTTTTGATATACTTCATGTTCATATACATCATTTGTTTTTAATGCCTTATCAAAATTCACAACAATACTTCCCACATTAGTGGCACCTACTGGAATCATTGAAAAGAATCCATATTTCCAATATCCCAATAATGCTACTCTTTCATTTAAAACAAATAATCCTTGTAAAGTCTTTTGGAAAAATGGTGCCACCGAAAATAATTCCCCAATAAAATGACGCCTAAGGGTAGTAACCCAACTAGTTGGAGAATGGAAATGATGATAATCACCAGGTGCTAAATAAATAACGGCAAAATAAAGTTGCTTGTGTTTACTAAATTTTAATCTTTCTAAAGGAGTAGGTGCTAAATCTTCAGCCACTGATAATTCTTTTGAAATGGATGCTCGTTCACCTTCAGCAGTACCGTCATGTTCATCCTTATAAGTTAATTCATTCAAATGGAAAGTAGATTCATTTTCACCTCCAACTATATCATCTAATGAATATGAAATTCCATTAATCTTGGCAAACTCTTCATCTCTTCTTACAATATGTTCATCATCACTACCATGTTCAAATTCACATGAATGAATAGGGGCAGCAAGTCTTCCTGTTTTTAACCCCAAAAGAGCATCAATTGAATATGTCATACCTTTCACTTGTTCAATTTCTCCATTTTCAATCACCCCAAATTTTAAAACTTTCCCATCGGCAGGACTAACAAGATCTGAATCAGCAATTGGTCGAACACCTGGTTTTAATGTTCTATAAAAGAATTCAGAAAGATTGGGGTAACTCTTTAGATCTGGATTTTCCATTTCATCTAAATTAACTCCAAACAAGAATGAATATAATCTATAAGATGGACCTCTTATCCAAACCGGTAAATGAATTGAATTAACTTGTCCCCATAATCTCGAAATTGTTTTTAAAGGTAATGTAGAATATGCATATAAATGCCAAGAATGAGGTCTAATACGATAGGGATTTTGATGCTCTTGATCATCGCTACGTTCACCTCGTTGATATCTCATTCTAGCAGCAACACCGCCAAGTACAATCGTTAATGAAGTAATGGTCCACCATTTTATAAATTTACGACGTTGTTGTCTTCTCTTACGAGCCTCAACGGAAAAGAATCTTTTATGTAATGATTTAGTTTTCAGTTTTATTTTTTGATTAGCATTTGAAAGTGATCGTCTTGAAATTTTTAATGAAGGTAAATGTAAACTTCTTCTCCCAGGAATAAATTTAGATCCCTTTGACCAAGTTGAATAATATAAGACATTTCGTTTGGGTCTTGGAATTCTGGGGAATGGGTAATAATATGAACTAAAGTAACGTTTTTGTTGAGTCTGTTGTTGTTGCTGTTGTTGTTGAAATAATTCTGCTTGAATTCGTTCAGCCATTGTTGTAGCTCCCGATAACGGCTGAGTGATACTTCTACCTTGAGGACCAAAGAAGAATGGGCTAGCATTAGTCTTCCAAGTTTTCAGCAGTGGAGCCAGTCTCATTGAAGAATATGAGAAAGGGTTAGGAGCTCTAATGGCCATTCTTTTGTTCTTTGTATCGGTAAAGAAAATGAACTCGAGTATTTTTAAAAAAAAATTGAAACTTGAACTTTTCTAAAAGAAGTTTTTGCGGGGGGAAAGAAGATAAGACGGAGGAAGATAAGCGCTTATATTGTATCTATTAAAGTATGAAAACGCTTATATGTTATCTTCAAATCTATCTTTGTCTTTGAATTCCTTTTTTGTTTCTTAAGTATGTTAAATTAGTTGTTCGTTTTTTTTTTTACGAATTTATCAAACAAGGGGAAAAAAACCCGATGAAAAAAAAAAATTATTATTCTGAACTCTAAAAAACCTTAAATTAATGATACTCAATCGTTTGTATTATAACTTTAGATTTATAAAAACTGAATGAGCACGCGCAGATACATAACTATATTGAGAGAGAGAAAGATAGTAATTGTTTTGCTTTGTCACCTACTAAAAAAATAAATGCTCTAATAGTTAACCAAACAGTTCTTCAATTTAAAAACTTTGTGTGTGTGTGAAAAAAAAAAATTTTTTTGAGTGAATAAAATTTCTTTGCGTGTGCAAGAAAAAAAAAAATTTCTCACGCGATGGTAAACAATTGAAAAAGAGGAATAATAAAAAATACTCTGGTCGTGTATATTTGTTCAAATTCCCAAAGTGAATTCCACTTTCAACTGACAACCCCCGTATAATACTATTTTATTAGACGCACTATTTCACCCTATTCTTCTATATTATATAAGCTTTGTTTCAACTTCTCAATTAATTTAGTTGGAATATAATTCAATTCATTGTGTAATAATCTTTGATCTGCATATGAAAATAATAATCGTAGATTCCATAAATCTTCTAAAGATTCCGGTTTTTCAGCCATCTTCATTAATTCTAATTTATTGTCTATAATATTAAATATAGATAATCCATCTGGATTACCTCCTCCTATATTATTCTCATTCTCATAAATTACCATCTTTTTATCAAATGGATCAATACTATCAAACACTTTACACTTTAATAATCTTCCAACATTACTTGTAGCATCATTAATTTCATCTGTCAATACTTTATTCTCACTACTCTGTAACAATAAGGAACCAATGTTTGGATTCAACAATTGATAATTCTTCCTCTGACTCACATACAATGTAAGTGACTTCTTAAACAGTTCCAAATATTCTGAATTTAATTGGAAATCAATCTTTACTCTAAAGTAATCACTCGATTTAGTCTCAATCGTTAACATATCTTCAACATTAGGTAATAAACAAGGAGATACAACTTCTTTTATCGAATTATCCTTCATGGTAATAATAACTGGTATCTTACATGGTTTCCAAGTATTAACATCTCTTATAACCAAACATCTTGGACTGACAGCCAATGCCCAAAAATGTCTCAATGCTTGTAAATGAACTTCATATTCACTCTTCTCATTAGGGAAAATAGGATATAATGAAACAATTAAACAAGCAATTGCAAAATTTGAATTGTTATTAAATGCATATTGTCCACCTCCTAAAAACAAAAACCCCAATGCTGCATTAATAGCCATATAATTCCCATATACTGGTCCTTTACTAGTATCATTATATAATATTCTTAATCTTCTAAAACATTCCAAATCTCCACTTCCTGCCATGACTAATGAACAACATAATGCTAACAAATTTTGGATATTTATTGCACTATTTGAAGCAATCTTTTGATCATAATTACTGGCTGGTATATTAGCAAACGCCATCATTTTATCTAGATAATAAATTATCGTGTCTCTTGCAACTAAATCATGAGTTGAAGCATATTTCACTGCAATGGATAAGCATGCCCCACCTAAAATATTAAAATAAACCAATTGATCGCTATCAAGTACATTCAAATCTCGTTTGCCAAATTTCTCCAATATAACAGTGGGAACTTCTAATTCAACCCAACTTTTACTACCTTTAATGTCTCTCCATTTGATCAAATTCTTTGCCAAACATCGAAGTAATAACATATCAGGACGAATATAATCCAATAATTGTTCAGTATCAGGTATTTTCAATTTGTCCCCAATTTCAGCATTTTCGGTCTTTATAAACATAAATCCCAACGCAATGATCGCCCCACATGCCGATTTATCCCATTCCTGAACCGGTTGGAAATCTTTCATTGATACAGCAAGTGCAACTAATCGATCAACTAAATGAGTATCATTCAAACCACGTAAATCGTCTCCTTTGCCTAAATTAACAAATCCAAGTGATATACCTGCAGATAATCTATATCCTTCATGCACCTGGTTATTTACATTATTCTGATATAGAACCCCCGTTATTTGCGATAATAGAATTTCACTCATTCTTCGATGTTGAGTTTCTAAATAAAGTAAACCAATCCCAACAAGTCCCGCTGTTTGAACCATTATTGGAACATTTAAATCATTGGCACCTTGAGGTAATAATGCAACTGCATGTACTGAAAGGACTTTGGTTAGTTTATTATCCATGCTTCCTTTTAGACTTGCAGCCATTCCAATCAATAGTGCAACGCTGGTTAACGGGTGTTTCGGTCCGAGATAATTGTATATATGCCATTCTTCTAACCTTTTTAAATGGCCATTCAATCCTAGGCCTAATAAGAATCCAGCATGTTGAGCATTTAATTCCGTAGGTGGTTTATTAAAAATTATCCAACTTCCAGAAATTCCTTTGGCTTCTTTACTTATTGATAATCCTGAAGAGACACCATTATGAAAATAACACCATTCGGTAAAATTTTGCGATATACTATCTTCTGCAAATATTATATTGGTCATTGTGGGCTGGATTAATGTATTGAGATTAAATTTTGGAATGGGGAATTTTTCAGTTAACAATGGTTTTCTAGCATTATAAAACAACGCTGCTCTTCCTAAGGGGATAGTCAATGTTCTAAGGGCAACGATAACGGCTAATTCACGTTGTAAAACAACAAGATCATATTCGGTGATATTCTCCCCAACATCCAAATATGCAGTTTCGGTTTTGGTTTGATGTAATAACGTTGTGATTTCAAAATATCGTCTATCGAAATCAAAGATTAATTTAGTTATACCTATTCTATCAGCTTCTGATTCTCCATCCCAAGGAGAAAATGATTCATCTTTATCAAAAATAGGAGATAATAAATTCTCAATACTTTTTTGGGTTTCCGACCTACCCTCACTACTAGAATAACCTGAACTGCCCTTCCTCGTTCTCATTGCGCCCCCTCCTCTTCCATCTTCCAACAACACTGTCAAATCATCCCTACCCACCAATTCAAGTGCTTTGGAAGTCCACTGAAATGCCGGGTTTTCTTGTGCCATCAGCAATGCTTCCTTTAAGGGTATACATATCCCAAGTGGGAACGTTTCCAATTCTCCTTGACTAATTCCAAATTCACACATTAATTCAACAATTGTATTTGGACCAAAATATTTGTTTTCGGATACTAATACTTCAAATAATTTCAAGATCTGATAAGTCCTTGGTGTAATCAACGCGTCAACAGAATCACTTTCAGAAACTAATTGCGAAAATGTTAAATATCGCACTATTTTGGAATCAAAAAGACTGGTCAATGATTCTAACAAATTTGGTGGTGTAGGTAATATAAGTGCCAGTAAGAATCTTATTGAAGGGTCTATCTTGCTAGTATTAATACCATAATATTTGGTCCAAATTTCTGGCCATCCCATCCAAGTAGTAAGTTGAACTAAGAGGACATTTAGCTTATGTAATGATGCTTTTTTGGTTAAATCTAAGCGAAATTCTTCTCGTAATAAATGCAATGATAAAACAATGTATGGAATAAGATCAGGTAACAGATAATTTGTATTTGAAGATTCTTGAAGAGACTTAGCTTGTGGTAATAATAGCGTTATTTCATTCTCTAAGCAATCGATGCCATCGGTGAATGGAAAGACTAAGGATAACAATGCTACTAAAAATGACTTCCATTCATCTCTATGAGAATCTAATGAATATGCTGCTCGCCATAACATCCATATAGTTTGATTAATTTTCGAACCAGAAAGATATTGAAAACATTTTAAACAAGTAAGGACCAAACTAGAACTTGGCTTTAAGACTAGATTAATAATGCTTATTTTCTTATTTTTCGTTTGAACTGCAAGCCTTTCATCGCAGGAACCTATAATCGATTCAATATTTTCCTTTATTATTCCATGATGGCTAGATGGACTCATATCCAAAAATGGATTTACCATACTGATTTTGTTATCTGGAGTTAATGTAATCAAAATACCATCAAATTCCCTAGATACTAATGGTATGCAATCAGTACAGGGTGCTTTGTATACAACCAGAAGTCGACTTGATGAAGAATATTTATTGATAAAAACACAGCATTCTTTGATATGTTTATCAACAACCAATATCCCCTCTTGTTCTTCGAAATAAATATTAAAAACCCGAATCTTATCCTTTGCTAATTTGTTCCCAATTGAATCTATTCTAGAAAGGATCATATCCTTCTTGAAACCTGAAAAATCTTGCGTGGATGACATGTTATATTTTGAGGTATCGGGAAAATCACTTGCCATTCTACCAATGGAGGAGATATCGGATAATAATGTACTTGTTCTCTTTTTCTCCATATTATTAAATGATATTGAAATTTGAGGATTGCCTGATAAGGTACCACTAGCACCTACATCTAACAAAACATCATCTTCTAATATTCTGGCCGGATTAGAGGTAGATGCATTAGCAGCAGTATTTGTCGCTGGCACCCCACCCCCTCCAACCGCTATTGCTGCATTTGCAGAAGCACTTGTCATTGATCCATATTTCCGTTTTTGCATTTTTTGAGATTGACCACCAAATCGTACAGCATTCCTTGAGGGTGTGCGTACATGATATACGTTGATACTTCCATCTTGAGAATTGAAAGTAGTACATAAGGATGCATTCTTATTGATATCCTTTCTTGGAAATGTTATCAATTGCTCATTTTGAGATATAACTAAAGTAGAATTTGTCGATACAATTCTAAAATCATCAATGGGATCAACCAAAGTTAGTATCGGTGCCGAAGTCAACTGAGCAGATGATTGTTGAAACACGTCATTATTGGATATTATGGGTTGTTTATGATCTCTTTCTAGTACTAAACCGGATTCAAAAGGTAATGCATTATTTAGAATAAATGGCAAACTAACAATATAGGATCTTCCATCAGAATAATAAATATGAGTTGATCTTTTAAGACAAACGGCCAATATTTCACTTGGTGCTTGATTAGGGGAATTTATGAATTGTGTATATGTGGCTGTTACTACATCTTCATCATAAGTTAAAATTTTGGAGATTTGAGATCCTTTAAGTATAACT
Organism: Hemisphaericaspora insectamans; assembly: GCA_030578955.1. Classification (NCBI taxonomy): domain Eukaryota; kingdom Fungi; phylum Ascomycota; class Pichiomycetes; order Serinales; family Debaryomycetaceae; genus Hemisphaericaspora; species Hemisphaericaspora insectamans. The sequence goes on along the minus strand of JAKTZT010000048.1, from coordinate 21,480 downwards.
ACTTTCCGTGCTGCAATTAAAAGTTGTCTATTTTTGTTAAATAATCTTATGGTAAAAGATTCATTGGTATCAAAACAGTTGGGATATTTGATTTCTTTCTGTAGACTTATTATTGGGAATGTTAATGACTGATTGGCCTTTGATGACATTGTATATAAAATACATATGTCTATAGTGTGTGTCCCTTGTTTCACTGGCAGTTTTTGTTTATCCGAAATTTTTCCATTTGTTTTTTTTGCGACCACTAGAAAAGAAGAACACCGAGATCTTACAAGAAATCTTTAATCCAGTAACTTTCCTTTATAAATCTCACAGTAGAGACTGAAGCATTTTCTCTATCCTCTACTCATTTACCAAATCGCTATTAAAAAATATAAAACACAGTTTTCATAAGTATTCTTCGACTATGTACAGAGTGTTACTGATCTAAATAGATCAATACGAAAGAATCCCACTATTTATAGAGTAAGAAAAAGGGATATCCTCTCCCAATAAAAGTCCTTTCTATCTATTCGATGATTCTGGTAACTAAACCAGTACCAACGGTCTTACCACCTTCTCTAACGTTGAAACGTTGGTTAAGTTCAATTGGAATACCCTTGAATAATTCACCAACCATTTCGACATTGTCACCTGGCATGACCATTTGAGAGTGGTCAACACCTTCACCTTCTGGGAACTTGAAGGAACAAGTAACATCGGTAGTTCTAAAGAAAGCTTGTGGCTTATAATTTTCACCAAATGGAGAATGACGACCACCTTCTTCAGTGGTTAAGATATACAAGGAACATAAGAACTTCTTGGCAGTGGCGGCGGTACCTGGCTTGGCTAAAACCATTCCTCTGGAAACTTCATCTCTCTTGACACCTCTTAATAAGACACCACAGTTGTCACCAGCCATAGCAGAGTCTAATTCCTTCTTGAACATTTCAATACCAGTAACAGTAACCTTGTATGGCTTGTCACCTGCACCAACAATTTCAACTTCTTCACCCTTCTTTAAGATACCTCTTTCGACTCTACCAGTAACGACAGTACCTCTACCAGAGATAGAAAAGACATCTTCAATTGGTAATAAGAATGGTTGTTCTAAATCACGGACTGGTGTTGGGATGTATTCATCAACAGCATCTAATAATTTCATAATAGCCTCGGAACCAATTTCTGGTTGTCTGCCTTCTAAAGCACACAAAGCAGAACCCATAATAACTGGAGTATTGTCACCATCAAAACCATATTGAGATAAGACTTCTCTCATTTCCATTTCGACTAATTCTAACATTTCTGGGTCATCGATGGTATCAACCTTGTTAACAAAGACAACAACACGTTGAATACCAACTTGTCTGGCCAATAATAAATGTTCTCTGGTTTGAGGCATTTGACCATCAGTAGCAGCAACAACAATGATAGCACCATCCATTTGGGCGGCACCAGTAATCATATTCTTGATATAATCAGAGTGACCTGGACAGTCACAGTGAGAGTAATGTCTCTTTTCAGTTTCATATTCTACATGGGCAGTAGAAATAGTAATACCTCTGGCTCTTTCTTCTGGAGCTCTATCAATTGAACCATAGTCTAAGAAATTGGCACCACCTTTTTCAGATAAGACTTTAGTAATGGCAGCAGTTAAAGTGGTTTTACCGTGATCAACGTGACCAATGGTACCAACATTAACATGTGGTTTAGTACGGTTGAAAGCAGCATAAGTTCTAACGAGAGCTGGACGAGCAGTTAAACGGGTGACATTCTTGAAGAAAGCTGGACGAGCAGCACGTAAGGCGACAGCAATACTCATTGTTGTTGACCAAAGATGTTGTTTAAAAAAGGAACAAGAAGGAGGGAGATTTTATGTGGTGAAAATTTTTTTTTCGTTTGAATTTTTATTTGCTTGTTCAATTTAACTATTGATGATTGGATGTTTAGACCTGAAACACATAAAGACTTCTTATGACTAGGGGTTTTGCGTTATTAAGAGATATAACTGAATTTCCCTGGATAATATATAGATATACATTTATAAATGGGATTACTAACTAGAGAGAAGTGGACTACCTTCTTCCTCTCTTAATTGATGTTGTTCAATCTGTTGTTCATGAATATTCTCATTAATAATTCTTTCAATCGCTTCCCTTTCCAATTCTTCTGCTTGACCATGACCTCCTTTAAAATATTCATAATAAATACAAAGTGATAATAAAAAGCCTTGAAGTGAAGCAGCAACTAAATAAGACACCCATGAGCTCCAATGAGACCCCTTGGTGAAAAATAAAGTAGCTGTAAAAATAAACCCACCAGGAGTTTGAATACACATCATACCAATGGATAAAGTACCAGGGTGTTTTAAATGATAAGTTGTGTAAATCTGAGGTACATATTTGATAACTGTTAACAATGTAGATAATAATCCATTGGTATTCGCAATGGTATACAATATACGTTTACTTGAAGATAGCCCAATAATAATTTGTAATAAGGAAACTGCACCATGTAATGAGACTAATTTACCAACATTAACAATACGTTGATATTCATGTTTATCTTGTTTAATGGAATCTTTAGTCCATAATAGTACCAATATAAGAATCAATATAGCACATGTACATTGAATACCAATTTGAATTAAGTTTAATTGTGAATTAAAACAATTGAATTTATCTAAAGCACCAATTGAACAACAATGTCTTGCAATTGAACTAATTAAAATGATATTTGTTACTGTGAAAATAGAAGAACATGACCCTAATAATAAGAAATTGGTTGATAATCCTTCCGAGGTTCGTTTTCTATGTATTCTAACGTATTGTGGAACATAACTAAGAATAATACCAAACGATATAAGAATCAGGAATATTAAATTAATTGTTGATGCTCCATCATATACTGAACAACCATCATCGATCTCATCTCGTTTCATTAGCAGATCATAGTATATCATAGTTGTCTATACAGTCTATATAAGTTTATCTATAGCTGAGCAATTAATAGAAAGTAAAAGGATCTGTGCTCTTCCCCTCGTTGGATTACTCCACATAATCAATTCACTATTTTTGCCTCCCGTGGATGTGTCACAAATATTTACGAATTGTCGCATTGATTTGTCGCAAAGTTCGCGTTTGTATTTTTATTTTTTTTTTTAAAGTTTTACTACCACAATCAAAAACCCTTGTCCACAAACCACTTGAAGTAAAACAGAGCAACTCCACATTAAGCATTATGCCGGTTCATTGGGCTACTAATGCAACCAGGAAGAATAAGATGTTGGGTCTGGTTATAGTTCCTGGTTCATCTAAATTTATAACAACTGAAATGAGTAATAACTTACATCACATGTTTTCCACCATTGAAGATCATGGATTTGATACTCAAAAACATTATGATACCTTAGATTTATTGATGAGGAAAGTGATTGATCATAAGTTTGATATGAATGAATTACGGCTGAACACTGCTACATCTACAGTTAGCACTAATAATCACAATAATAATTTCAATCGATCACGACCCTCTTTTATTATACCTCCACCCTCATCAAAATCAAGTTCACCAACAAGATTTGGTTTACAATCACAGCAACAACAACCACATGAAATAAAAGTTCCTGTTGATACTGTAGTGACAAGCATAAGGTCAAGCCCTAGGATTAAAGTTAGTATATCACCCATTAAAAAGATACAACCACGAGTGCTACATCAAGAGGAAAATGCTGTTGACGTGCTCTCTTCTCAAACAAAAGAAGAAATTAAATCAGCCGGCAGTGCAAAAGAGGAAGGGGATGATGATTCATTTTTAGCAATCAGCAGGCGAATAAGAAAAAGTACTGCTTTACCAACAATATCTGATCCATTCAGGGTGGACAGTAATAGGCACGAGAATGACGACATAGAAAAGGAACAAGAAGACGAGAACGATAAGTCTGAACATGAAACTAGTATATTGAAGAAGAGTCTCCGGCCATCTACTTTTGATAGTGATAAGGATAAATCACAACTTCAAAAACCAAACAAAAGTTTTGTGTCACTCCCTCTACGAGAACCATTGATTATTCGGTCAGCATCAACGAGTGTACATAGGGTGAAACCAAGCACATTTAGAGTTATTGATATAGATCGGGCATCTAGTACTGAATTTAGTTTTGAAGGGAAAGAATCGAATAAAGCAACAACGTTCAGGGATAGATTTAATATATCTCCAGTTAAGTTTAAATTTAATCAAACTAGTTCAGAACCAAAGATTCCATGGATACCTTTTACTCAAAGAGTTGAAAATTCTCCAACGAAAGAAAAAGATCTTCCTATTAAAGAGATTAGTGAAGTTTCGCAAGATTTAACAGGGGGTCAAGAAAACGCAGAATCAAAGATTGAGAATGATCTCTCGGGAACTAGTTCAAAACAATTGTGTTTAACTGTTGTTGAGAAAACCTTATCCAATAATGAAAGAATATCGCCGTTAATTGCAGATAAATTGGAAATTGAAAAGTTCCCATCCAGTCACGAAATAAAGTCAAAGTTATCTGAGTATCTAAGGAAAGGTATTTCTTATAAGGAGTTAATTATGAAAGATGCATCTTATGTCCCTGAAGTTAATGATGTTAATCCATTCGAACAAAATCCAGATATGCATGTTTCCCCAGAGGAAGAAAGACCGCAGAACTTGTCAACAATTATTCCAAAGGAAGCACACTACAACCAAACCCCAGTACGAATTGCTCATTTTACACTGGAAAAGGAGGTATTACAGCAAATTTCGCCAATAGCCCCAACTACACACCAATACGATCAATCACCCGTGAGAACTAAAGCTCCAAGTCCATCTCCAAAAAGGAAATTGCGTTCCCCACAAGAGTTATGGAATACAGTACAGAGACTCCGTTCAATATCGCCAGTAAAAATCCCCTCCATGGATGTCATCATTGCCAAGTCTCCACTTAGAAAAGTGGTTTCTCCAGTTCGAAGGCCATTAAGGTTAAGGTTTAACACATCGCTGCCGGAAATTCCTGATAGGTTGGCTTCATCTGCTACTATCAGTACAAATTTAATCAAGGGGAGATCAAAATTAACTAAAGAGGGGAAACGGATCGAGAGAAATCGAATGTTGACTACAAATTTGAATATAAATAGCGGCGGTGTGGCTCAGAAGAGCAGAATACAGAAATCTTCACCTTCAAAACTACGAAGTAACAAAGTTGAAAATAATCAGAATATAAGGAAAAATGCACCTTTAGAACCACCTAGAATGGAAACCAAGGCTATTCCCGAATTGAAAAAGGTGGTGAAAGAGCAAGGGACAAAGCTTACACATATTAGAGTTGGAGATCGTAATTTCCAACCAATGACAAAACCATCGGAGCATAAGCAGCCAGACAAGATTATTGAGAACTCAAAACTTGACGTTCAAGTATCTGGACTTGATGCAAGAGAGCCGTTGTCATCGTCATCAATACCCAGCCGCGTTCACCCACATAAAGAGACAATTTCGTCCTACGGTAAGATGGAATCGGCTTCAGGGTCAAATCATGCCGGTGAATACACAGCTACAGGATCGGCATCTTCCATCGGATCAAAATCAACCATTAATGGCACCATGATAGCAGTAGCACCTCCCGCGACGATTGAAAAACGGCCACCACTTGAACTTAATCGAAAAGAATCACGTCCAATACTGGTGCATAAGCCTTCAAGCAGAAGAAATGCAGTTCCATTGCCTGATGCAGCACGGGGTATATTTCATAAAGACGAGGCCGGTCGTAATCCTCACAAACGAAGAAAAGTAATGCCTCCTCCTCCAATATCGCCAGTTAAAGAAGTCATCACTAAGAATCCTGCTGCTAGCAGTTCGATGTTATCAAAACTGATTCCCAAGTTAGTTTTCACTCCCAAAAAGATATCACCTGATAACCTACCTGAAGTATTGTCAGATGAAGATCAAACGCCGAATAAAAGTAGAAATATCTTACAACCATGGGCGAAATCCCCCGAATTACTTCGAATTATTGAGGCAAATGATCATATTGATCCTGATGCGGTATTTGGAGTATGTCCAGACGTGGATTTGAGTGTTATTTTTAAGGATGTAAGGAAATAAGCATTAGAAAATAAAAAAGTATTGTTAATTAATATGTTAATTTAGAGAGTAGTTTTATAGATAAATTTATTTTGGGTTATTAAGATTTATAAGTAAAGAAATTTGTAGTGTATGTTAATCTCTGTCACATTTTCATAAGATCAATGAGAATGAATTAAATGCATAATGTTATCCAATGCACTAATTAATTAGGAACTACAGATTGGTTATTCTGTAGAACTCCGAACTACGAAATTTAATTTTTAAGTGTGTTGTTCTTGTTGCAAAATTGTTTGTGCACAGAAAAAATAATTGCAACATTTGTACTCTTTTGATCCACCACAAACTACTAGCTCTCCAACAAAACCAATTGATCAGAAATGAGAAATGGCTTATCTAAGACTTGTTCAAAATCTGTATTAAAAAGCAGATTCTTAACTACTACCTTAAATAATGGCACGAGGAATAGAAAGCTGATGGAAAACCATCGAGTCACATATTATCCCAAGAACGAAAACAAATGCAGGAAATATCATGGAAAATTCAAGAATTCTCCAATTTTGAATGCATCTAGGAGTATAGTCACAGGACCCCAGGAATTTAAAACTGCTTCCAAGTGCGTAAAACTAAAGGAGAGAAGGTTGGTACTTCGCCAAGTTGGATATCATAATCTGAGATCTATGACAATACATGAGCATATCCAAGATAAAATTATTAAAAGCTCAAAACCTAATGTAATACCAATAAAACTGTTTCAGAAACAATTGCCTGTCAGTACAAAAAAGGGGGAACCTTTCCTTGATATGATTATTGGAAATACTATTCATAAGAGAAAAAGAGAAATCCTGCCACCGCCTGCACCGTGCTTTGTGAAAGAGATATCAATTCATTATAACAGACCAAAAACTCCAACTTCTTTCTGCACCCTGAAGAACGTACCTCCAGATAATTTACCCAATTTCTATTGGAAAGAAGAACCTGATCTGGACAACAAAAATATTTTAAAGTCTTGGGCTCACTTCCAAGAATTATTGCTGATTATTGAATCCACTGATCACTTAAATCCAGAAAGGATATTGGGACCATGTCCCACGGTTGATTTATTCACTGTTTTCGGACATTTGTGGAGATCCAAAGAGAATTAGTTTTTACAGCTTTTTTAGAATAGACAAACAAATCTTATCATTTAGTTTGACCTATAAATTTAAATTTATTTGCGGGCTGCTAATGCAGTCTGTTTATTCCATTGGGATAACCAACTCTCCACATCTGGTTTTGGAACAACATAAAGTCGAAGAGCATTATCAAACAATGGGGCCTTTGGTTTATCATTCATTAATGCGTGATTAATTTCAATCTTCTTTCCTACTTTAATTAATCCACCTGATTTGGTTTCCATAAAGCATTCTAATTTCTTGATTGTGAAATCTTTATGTTTTGGATCTTCAAACCATTCCTTAGGTCTCTCCAATACCGTTTCCAAAATTTCCAATGGGGTGCTCAATTCACTTATTTCCGCAATAAAATCGAATTCATCAGTTGTTGGGTAAAGAATCATGGCGGGGAAGATTAATTGGGATTGATAATCTTTGGCGTCTTCCAATCGTATTTTAGAATCTTTTAATGCTTCTGATGGGTTGGAAGTTGTTATAATTTCAAAATGTCTTAATTTGATTGAATTATCTAGAATATCACGCTTCATCTTTAATTCTTCAACTTCTCGTTCTTTCTTTAGTTTAATTTCTTCCAATTTTTGTTGTTTGGATTTAACTTGTTGTAATAAACCCAAGAGGTCTTTGTTTTCTTTGTCAATGCTTAATCCATACACTATCATTTGTATGGCTTCTTCAAATTTATCAATCAAGAAAAATGCTTTCCCCGATCTAAAACATGCTTTAACATTCTTTTCGTCAATAAGTAAACATTTCTTACAGTCCTCAATACACCTTCTATAATTCTTTAATTCCAAATTGCAAGCAGCACGATTCAAATACAATGCACAATTAATCTTATCGACATTACAGTCGACATCTAAACCCTTTGTATAGTATTCAATAGCGTGTTTAAATTGTTTGGATTTATAACAATCATTACCTTGATTCTTAAAATTAGTAGCAATTTCATCTGGTTCGCCATCATATGCCAATGATTTGAGTGCTTCAAGATTGGAATTCTCTCCACCTTCACCATCAGTCTCATCCAATTCAGTCATGAAGAATGGTAATCTATTTAATTCTTTCATGACTTCCTCGGTGGACCTATCAGCAAATTGGGAGATTTGGGGTGGGAGAGCCGGTTCTCCTGGTTTAGGGATATATCTGCGTCTATCCCATTCTGATATGAGTTGATCTAGTTGTTGATCAGTATCTATTTCTTGTTGTGTAGGTTGGGTAGACATGTTTGGTTTTGAAGAAAGAGAGAGAGGTTGTTGGTAAGTGAAAACCGAAAAAAAAAATTATATTAGCGATGGGATGCAACGTTACATTAACAAAATTGCAAAAATTTGGAAAAATTAATAAAAAATTAAAAAAAAATTGACTGCAAATAAATTAAGACCCTCCTTTGAATTGATTGTATATCTTAAAAAACAACTAATAAAATACTAGTGTAAGGTTATATGGTGGAGAAGTTATTATAAAGGGCTAATGTATATGCTTCAAAAGAGAATTGATCCGTATTCTCTGTGATTACCATGATTTAGAATTTAAAATAAAAAAAAGCCCGATCCTATATAACTAGCAACTTATGTCAAATTACAACTAAATAAAGGATGAATAAGATGCTGTTTTTTTCCAATAAAAAAAGTTTAAGATACTTTTACACCGATAACAAAAGTTTAAGATACTTTTACACCGAAATACATCATCTCAGCCCAATATTATCGTGTATAATCCAAACAATTATTAGTACACCACCTGTCATAAGTAATATATAACCAATTGATTCAAAAGCATAACATATACTCTCAATAAAGGAGCTTGCAATAAAAATTGAAAATATTGAAGTAAGGTGAATCCACGCAATAATTACAAGTCCGAGTTTGAATTTCGCTTGAAAGAGGATAATGAAAACTGCCCCCAGGGCCAGTAATACTCTGACTATTAACATCCAATAACAACTATTCATGCCAGTTGTAGAAAGCTTAACGCCCAGAACTTGAGATTCTGGGGAAAGGAACAAACACATTGCTAAAGGAATAAAAGCTCCGATCAATATGGATACTCCGAAAATTTTTGAATCTTCAAATCTAGGGATATCTAATAATATAAGAAGGATTCCCATAATCATAGTGAGAATGGTTAATACTGGTAATATCATCCAAGATGAATGGACTTGCTTGTTTGACAGGGGTTGATCGAGAACATCATAGATAGAGTGAGGAGGTGGAGCATGTTGTTGTTGTTGTTCTTCTTGTTTGTCAGGCATCATTCTGAAGATAAACTGCAGAACAAAAAATTTGGAAAGTAAAAATATTTAAGCTTGTGAGTTTTGTACTTATTTTTTTTCAAACACTGGAAAATATCATTAGGAAAGTCTATTAATCGCAATAGATTTCAGTAAATTTTTTCTTAATGGCAATATTACTCGTTTAGTTAGTTGAAAATGGCTTTAAAAGTGGATCTACCAAGTGCATGGTTGACTAATAAATGGTCCAATTAAATTGAAAAAGTGATAATCAACAATGAGAACTTGGAGAAGCTCGATACATTCAAATCTCTACAGTTGCTTAATAAACTGAAATAAGCTATTCAACGTATGCTGCTCTTCTTGGTATCGTATTTGCAGTAGTTTATATAAAAATTTTTGACCTTATCCAAGTCTAGTCTCGTTCTAAGAGTAATTATCCCAAGAATCTTGCTAAAATTATTAAAACTATTTTTTCAATTTAACTCTATTAAAAATCATTAGGAATAACTAATAGCTAATAATAATACACTCATTAAATATCTAAGAACAAGGTACACCTATTCCAGCAATCACTTCATGGTATATAAGACCCATTGAAACCTGAAAGTTCTTCAGTCAAAATGAGCCGCATATAAAAATCACGTGTTTGGCACGTGAGAAACACGAGACTCGACGGTAGCGCCGAATGTTTAATATCCAATTATATAGTAAGCCTATAAAAGGTTTTTGAACCACTTAAAGTCATTACTAGGCTCCACCTCCAGACCACAAGCAAGCGGGCGTTTATATTATTTTATAGATACTATTCTAATTTATGTTTATGGAGTAATATATTTGATTTTTAAAAAAAAAACGCCAAAAAAATGAATGTACAGAAAATATTATTTGCTTTAATTGAAGCGTTGGTCTATATTTTTTTTTCTATAAATAGGTAAATCTACTCTAGGTTTCTTTTACTGTCTCTGTATAACTAATGGAACTTTAAGTGTAATTTTATCCATATTACCCAACTTAAATTCCAATTGTATAAAATATGATCTTGCCATTAAACAAGTTTGAAAATTAGGGATTAAACAAAACCCTTCACCTCCTGAACTTGTCGAACTATTAGGTCCTGTTTTAATTGATAGGTTACTTAAATCTAATTCAACTTCTAATTTTTGACTGAATTTAATTTGATCTTGCGATAATTTTTCTTTTATCCACCCAAATGAACTATTCCCCGTTGCCTGATTATTTTTGATGGAAATTTGTTTACATTTAAAATTGGTATATTTTGACGTTAAGTTTGATAGACATTTAATATCTCTAATTAATTGTTTATCAATCGCCCCTTCGAATCTTCCAAGTTCAAGCAGTCGAAGCAATCTTGATAATTCAAGTGCATATTTTTGAAATTTTCGAATGATTAAAATATCAAAATTATCACTATTTGTGTTTTTGTTCTCAAATAACATATCTGAATGTATAACCATCGGGATGGGTATTCTTTTGGATTTAACAGTTAGGGCTATCATTTCAGCCAGAACTGATTTGAAGTCGGGTAAAGTGGCAGATGTGGCACTCAGTTGACTTTCGGCAAAGATAAATGATATATCTATTGGTATTGTAATTTTGGTATTTGGGTTATTGGCTGTTGTCTTGATAAGCGGAGGCATGTAATCAATCTTATATTCTTTTCTTGGGGTTGAAATTGCAATCAATCCAATCAATTTAGAGGTTTTACCAAATACTGATTTTTTCTTAAATGAAGCAAATACTTCAAACTTATCTCCTTTCAGGCTTGATGAAGATCCAGAACCATCACCTTGATTCACTTTGGAATAATATGATTGTTGCATTTTTGCAATTTCAACATTACTTGTACTAGGTTGGAGATCAGGAAGTGGTTGGTGTTCTTGTGCTTGCCCAGGTGAAGGAGATGGAGAACGCATAGCTTCTAGAGACAAAGTTGCCATAAGTGCTTTTCCGATTTCTATAGCACGTTGAATCTTAATCAACATGTTTGTATATAATAATCTTGATTCTTGATAAATCATTGATCTATTTAATTCAAATATGGGATTAGTTACTGGTATAACTCTCAAGTATGAATAATCTTCATTTGCAACCACAAATTCATTAGGACTTTGTTTGGTCATAGAATTATTAGTTCCAACTAAGCTAGTATACCCAGAGGCTCTTCCAATAATTCTTGCACTTATACAATAACTGATTGATGTATCATCAATTGCAAAATCCTTGTTTAAAGATGCGTATTTATGCCCATTATCATGGTGGTGGTGGTGGTGGTGCTGTTGTTGCTGTTGTTCTCCACATCGTTTCCATTTCTGTCGTAATGAAGTTAATACTTCATTCTTAGACACCCCTAAAGTTGGGGGTAATTGTAAATGTTGAATTAAACTATGGTGACACGCACTATCCAATAACTTCTCTGGCATTTTAAAAGTGAAAAATTTCTTATAGGAAGTATTGGGTTTAAATACTTTCTGAATATTTAATTGAACTTCAGTATTATCAACTGGATCCTTTTCACATGCATATCCAAAGGGGTCATTATGATCAGACACTAATCTATCCAAAAACGCATCATTCCAACTAGCATGAAAATCAAACATTGTTAAGAATCGATCAATATGAGTTGGGGGTTCTATCAAAGTTTTTTGATGATTACCAAATACAGATGATCCTTCTAATTGAACAGAAAACATATCAAATGGAATTTCTTTATTTGTTTTATTAGTGATTTTAATAAATCCATAAACATATTGACCTTGTTTTAATTCTAAAGATAATGGGTCTATAATTTTGTATGGTTTACCAATTTTACCAATTGATTCAGTTAAATAAATATTAACGCTTAATGATTGTGATATTTCTTTATTTGAAGAACTTAGCCGTTTTAATTTATGGGAATTTTCCAATATAGTTTCATTATCAGCAGTTTCCATATCCTCATTAGTATTGGGTAATGGTGAAACAGAATGAGATCTCAAAGAATCATCAATTGAACCAAAATAATCATCATGAATGGATGAATTACAAGATGATAATGGAGTTAATTCATACATGGGAGGAGCAGTACGTAAATCTTCATTAGTAGGAGTTAGATTCTTTTTAATTGTAGATTTATACATTTGATAAGATGGTAGTATATTAATTAATTCAGCAGTACCATCGTCGTCATTATCATTGGTATTGGGTGGTGATGTGGGGATATTGTTAGAACTATGTTTATTTCTAAGTGATAGAGAAGATAATCTAAGATTTAATCTATTCCTATCTTCCATATTTGTTAACCTTTATTGTTAGTTCATATATATATATAACAGTATATGTTAAAAAGAATACCCACGGGAGGTAGAGGTTTATTTATAAAAAGAGAATTAAAATGAAGTGGCCGGTTGCGGATATCTGCGTTATTTTTTTAAGTGAGTCTACATAAGAAGATTGACCGAGAGAAAAATAAAAAGAAATTATTATTCGTGAAAAATTTCTGCTGAAAATTGTTAGAGACGTGTTAGTATTAGAAGCGAGATCGGTATGAACAATATGCTTGTATACTGACTCTTTACTCATGACTATCACTACGTTGTGTTAACTAAAGTAACAATACCTCCCCACCATAGCTCGCTTTCTTCAAGCTTAATAATTAGTTTTGTAATCCATAAAAAAAGAGCGGGCCCGTTTGCATTGTTGTTTTTTCTGTTTTATGCATTTAGTCAAAAGACAACCAACTTCAAGAATAAGAATGTAGAGATATTTTAAAAAACCACAAGTCATCACTTTTATTAAGTTCTATGCGAATTAATCAAATTTAAAGAAGAAAGCTACCGAACCGACTCGGTTCATGTCATATGCTTATCGCTTAATCTCAAACCGCCCTCTTCTACCCCCCCCCCCCCCAATTATATCGGGTTAACTTAAATGTACTTTGACATAAATAAATAAAAGTATCTCATTTCTACATAATCTAACCTAATCTATTATTTATTCATCTCTGTATAGTCAATGGAACATGTACAACCAATATCTCACCATGAATCATCTTAGCACAAACTTTAATATAATAAACTCTACTAATTAAACATGATTGGAAACTAGGTACCAATATAATGTGATCTAATCCATGACATGTAGTATCTAACCCCTTAAGATAGCAATTATTTAAATCTAAACTTATTGTAAACTTCTTAGTATACAATGCATGTGAATCGGTGTTACCTGTAACTGTAGATATTGTGCTAGTGACAGTGTCCAATTTCCAGGGGATTGTCTTTATGTTAGTATGACACCCAATTCCTCCACCTTCTTCATTCTGAGTCTTAAACACAATATTTGACACTGGTAAATTAATATACTTTGTCTTTAAACACGCAAGACTCTTAACGTCACGATATAGTCTAGTCTCAATCCTAATTATATCATTACTTAATTCTTTAATCAATCTATGAAATTCTGTCAAGTAATTCTTTTGAAATTCCTTAATCACAATCAGATCGAAATTAACAGGTAAAGTTGAATCCTTAGTATCCACTTGACGTTCTGGGAAAAACATATCTGTAGTAAATTCAATTGGGACTGGATGCTTTTTCGATCGGATTGTCACACAGACAATCTCAACTTCAACCGATTTAATTTCTGGCAAATGAGGTTTCGAATTTGTTAAATTCTCAATGAAATAATTTAATTCTAACGGAATATTGATTTCAGTATTAATGGCTTTATGTGGTGTAGAAAATCGAGCCGGGGGTGTATAGTTTATGTAATAATTGTTTTTGATGGTTGATAATGAGATTATACCCAAGTATTTGGAGTTTCCAGTTATGGTTTTCTTTCTAAAACTGGTTAAATATTGATACACATCTTCATCATCATGTTGTTGATTCCCATTGGCCAATTTTTTTGATTTACATGGACTGTTAGTTTGTTGCATCTTATTCTTGATAGTTTTTCCAGCCACATCATATAATTGTCTTAGTTTATTTCCATCAGAATCATTACTTACAATTGGAGTTAATAAATTCCCAGCACGTATAAAACTAGGTTGATTTAATAATTGATGTCCATATTCAATCTTTTGAATAATCGTATCCAAAAATGCCTTGAAATAAACTTGTCTCTCAGTTGCCAATTCTCGTTCAAGATAAGTATTCTCTAAATTAGGCAAGGGTATCACTCTAATTGGACAACTAGCTAATTTGCCAACAACATATTGATCCTTTTCAACTGGATATTTGTATAGACTAGCCTTCCCAATAATTCTCGCATCAACACTATAACTAATGCTACTATCAATCGATGCCAAATCACGTATCATATTCTCTTTATTTGCCAATAATATCGATGGTGGCGTGGTAATACGATCCACTCCCAAAGTAGGCGGTATTTCAACATGTAAAGGTAAACAATGGTCTTCACAAGTATTATCCAATAATTTTTCAGGTATACGAAATGTAAAAAATCGTTTATATGTTACATTAGGTTGAAACATTCGTTTAACATCAATGGATAAAGTAGTATTATCATAGGGATCAGTTTCTCCATCACACCAATCATGAGGGTCCCCATTATCGGTAATTAATCGGTCGATATTGGCATATGACCAACTAGCAAATAAATCCAACATATTCAAAAATTTAAACCTAGTAGCTGGGTTCTCAATATCTAATAAACCACTAGTAGTAGAATCCAATATTGTCATTGTACCTTCAAATACCACATATACCATATCAAATGGAATTGGTTCAGTTGAATTATTCACAATAGTAACATATCCGTGTATATAATCCCCTTGTTTATATTCCTTAGTAGAAGGATCAATAATGATAGGTTTAACACCCTTTTGACACACTTTTTCCGTTACAACTATCCTAATATCCAAATTCTCGGAAATATAGGTACCCGATTTCGCATGAGTTAAATTGGGTAATTTATCAACATTGGCCAAAATTGTGTTTTTCCATAAATCGGCACTTTGTTGATTATATTCATCATTCTGTTGTTCATGATCCATATGTTGTGAATCTTGACGTACTGCATTGGGCCGTTGTTCTATTAGACTATCGACAGGTGAATGGATTCGGGAGTTTAATAAGGAGGGAGTTTGGGAAGTCACTGGAGTTAATTCGTAGGTTGGCGGGTCTATATGATAATTTTCATTTGTGGGGATTAGGTTTTTGGACACAGTTGATTGGAACATGTGATAGGATGGTAATATATTGTTTAGGAGTTCATCTTCTTTTGTAATTGGTGGAGGTGGAGGAGGTGTTGAAGATTGCGAAACTGTTGTAAAGTCCGGGGTTGGTGATTGGTTTTGTCGATGCATATTAAACCAAGTTAAAATGCTTGTTTAACTTATGTATATGAAAAGGACTAAATAAATAAATACGTATGTAAAAGAATGAGTACCAAGTAGGTTTGGAATACACCGTTTGAAATAGTGCGGTGCCACGTAAAAGAAGAAAACTCTCTATCCACACATTTTTTAACGAGAGATGAGAGAATGTTTTTTTTTTCTTTCTTACTTTTCATTGTATTCGGAACAATTGAAAGAAAATAAAATAAAACGGCTTTCTTTTTTTCTTTCTGTTTTTTTCCATGTTGCAATTTTCTCAAATTCAATAAGTATGACATGATTATTTCCCTTCAAATTTTAGCAATTGCTTCTTCTTTATTAGAGGAAATTCCATCACTCTAACTCATTACTATCTATGTCTTTTTATATGAATTCAGTTAAAAAAGTTATCGTGGATGATCTCATTTTAGTTGAACAGAGAAAATATATCGAGCAGGTCTTAGATCTAAATAGATAATTATTGTCTGTTTTTGTTGACTATTTTACTCTGGGCAGGTTTTTTTCAATATCGAGCAAATTTTCCCAGGATCAAAAAAGCACAGAAACAAGGGTGGCGCTGGCAAGGTTTTCAATTTTCTATTTTTGATTTCAGCTCCAATATTTTGCAGGCAATATGGAATCTGATGAAAAAGATGAACCGCACCACATTGACACCTTTTATACAACTCAGTTTCCAAAGACCTAAACATAATATCAAAGGCTGCTTTATATTTCATACGAGTGTCAAAACAAAGCTATATAAATGGGACAGGGATAAGATCCATATTGGAAGAGTTTCAGTTCCAGATATGAAAGAAAGACAAGTATGCACTTTTTGTTCTGAGGAGTAAATTACAGAAGGTACTGATATTGATCAAGATCTACAAATTTGATATCTTGTCTTCTTTTTCAAACTTTTCCAACTGTTGTTCGAAGCCCAACTGTGTCTCTACCACTTATGTCAGGGAATTTTACACTCTATACCTGCATATGTTTCCACATAACAACACCCCTTACATTCTTGCATTCAAAAAATAGATGTATGAGTAACCGAATACTAGGATATCAGATGTTCGCGTTGATACATCTCTTTACTCTTATGCAAAATGCAATAGTAATTTCGACTTTGTCACCAATGATTACCCACAGCAGAAAATTAGTTTTCTAGTTTTAGGTTTCTCTACATTCTATGACTTAATTCAGATCAAGGATCATAACCATTGCCTGAACAGAGAACTAGCACCCCCTCAAAATACATTGTTATATCGGTTTTTATTTTCCGAAAAGAAAACATTTGAACATCCGTTCCAGCCCATATTTTTCTCACCAAAAAAAAAAAAGATCGCGCGATGTTGAATATCCGTTATCCGAGCTACACGAATTTCTCAAACTCAGACATTTGATTCCGCAAAAGACAACGGTCTATGCTCCACAATATCCTGAATAACTTTTATATGGGATACAAAATGCTTTTATTATACAAAAACCAGAGTAAAAATCCAGGAGAATGAAAAGGTCCAGCGCGGAGGAAGGGAAATCTTTGTTTTGATGAGGATCAGGAGGTGGTGCATGGTGATGTAGAAATGGTGGTGCGATGACTGCATCAATTCATCGGCATACTTTTTTTTACATCATGTAAAGAGAATGTTTGTCTAATTTGCTCACAAAACCGTGCCTACATACATTAGGCCTCGCCTGGTCTGTTGGTAACTCAGAATCAATAAGTTGGCCCGTTTTATATGATTTTGCTTGCTGGTGATATAAGTTTACCCACTCTATTAGTATACAGTATAACTCCTTGGCAAAACTGGCCAAGAAAGTACAACATTGCCTCATGATTTATCATTCGATGCATGGTTATTGACAATATTCGATCGGGTGTATTAGCCGAAGGATCATAACAATTGTCTTACATATTTTTTTCGCAGCCAAATGGGAAGTGCTTTACGAAATTTAAGCGTTCCGTGGATCAATATTAAGCTATTTAAATCGCACTATTAATTTGACTAAAACCACGGGTTAATATAATGATCTCTGTCCTCCATTCTCATACATGGAAAGTGTTGATTTGGGAGAATGAGGGTTTTCATAACATCTGGCTCATTTGTACAGAAACAACCCCAGGTTAGAGTTACGTTAAGATAAGTTTCACCTTCCCCCATTAGAATAGTGTATGTGGTACTACGCTGACAACCAGCACATTCCTGTTTGAATTAGAAATAAAATTTGCCACCATTCCAACGAGAAAGCTTAAAAAATCTGAGTTTTCTTCTCGGATGCAATTCAGATCCCCCGCTCCCAAAGCCAAAAAATAAAATGATGTCACAGTTGTCAACGAATGTCATCACACTAAAAAAAATTTAAGATAGCGATCTTATCTCTTTTGCTTTGCTAAGTAGAACCAATTCATATTTCTTCAGGCAAATCACAGACATATAATAGAACACACACACACACAATGAAGTCACACGAAACAGATCAATCTCGAGTCAGGCACTACATCAAACGAGTCCTCCTCGGATCTTCCATCCTTTTCCTCCTCCATTACATCACCACCAACATATACCCAACACCGCCTCTGGTACTGCCATATCCACCAATCCAACACTTCTCTGCAGATCCAATCCAAGAAATAGGGCAACCATCACTTCATCCACGTTCCAAACCACCCTATCTCCATACCCATGCCACCGCCATGGTTGCCTCCGACGTACCGTTATGCTCGACATTGGGCCGCAACATCCTCCTCGATCACCCTGACGCAAACGCCGCTGACGCTGCAATAACTGTTGCACTCTGTATCGGTGCCATAAACTCCCATAGTTCAGGTATAGGCGGTGGAGGGATCATTCTTTCACATTCTACAACCAATGGGACTACTATTTCTATAGATGCGCGAGAGGTGGCACCGCAAGCCGCATGGAAGGAGATGTATGAAGAAAAATATAAATATAGAAATGGTGCACGTGTCGGTGGATTAGCTATTGCGATCCCTGGTGAGATTCGGGGGTTGTATAGTTTATATAAATTTCATGGATCAGGTAGTGTAAGTTGGAAGGAATTAATTATGCCGGTGGTTGAGTTGTGTAAAAATGGATGGGAAGTAAGTGAATTATTTGGAGCTGTGATTAAAAAAGAGTACGAGGAAGTTTTGAGACATTATCCTGATTTGAAGGGGTTATGGAAGAGGTTTATTATAAAAGAGGAAGGGGAAACAGAGGATAGATTGATGAAAGAGGGAGACTGGATTACTAGGGAGGCATATGGAAATACTTTGGAGATGATTGCTAATAATGGAAGTCATGCTGTGTTTTATGATCCCAATGGACCAATTGTAAAGAGTTTAGTCAAGACTATCAGGGATTTTGGGGGAATAGTTACTGCTGAAGACTTTGCGAGATATAATGATATAATAGAAGAACCAATTAGTGTTGAAGTTAAGAATATGACTGTATACACATCCAATGGAATTTCCTCAGGGTTAGCATTAGTTTCCGGGTTGAAATTTTTTGATACAGTATATGATCCGCAACAAGACTCCGAATTATCATATAATCATAAACTTATTGAATCATTTAAATGGCTCGCTGCTATAAGAACAAGATTTGGAGATGTATCTAAAACTTACCAATCAAAACTCATCGAAAAATACACTTCGTCAACTTGGATAACTAATATATTATCATCAGGCAAATTCTCCAACCACCAAACATTCAATTGGAAACATTATGATCCCAAATATTCTATTCAAAACCCTCATGGTACTGCCCATTTTTCAATCATAGATAAACATAATAATGCTGTTGCCATGACCACAACAGTAAACCTCTTATTTGGATCCAAGATCCATGATCCACAAACTGGGATAGTACTAAATAATGAAATGGATGATTTTTCACAACCACATCAACCAAATGCATTTAATCTCACACCATCGATATATAATTTTATCGAACCTTATAAAAGACCATTACTGTCAATGGCGCCTACTATAATTGTTAAACAAGATGGAAAAGTTGATCTAGTGATTGGGGCAGCTGGAGGTAGTAGAATTACTACAGCGATCTTACAGGCGATTATTAGGTTATATTATAGAAATATGGATCTTTTACAAGTGATTTCATATCCTAGATTACATCATCAGTTGATTCCCGAGGGAATCATGTGTGAGAATGTTACTATGTTTAATGAAGAGTTTGATCGTGACGGTGGTATCAGTGATAAAATGATGGAGTTGGGACATAGTTTTTTTGACACTGGTGCTTTGACAGCCATGAATGCCATCAAGAGAGTGGATGAAAGTGGCGGTAGCAGCAGTGTTTTTCATGGTGTTTGTGATTGGTGGAGAAAGAGAGGTGAGGCTGATGGATATTAAAAAGGGGGGCATGTAGTTGGACTAGAATAGCATATTTGTACTATTCGCATATATTTCTTCCATAGTTAAAAATTGAGAATGTGAGATATCAAAGGAAAAAGGGGGATATTGAATCCCATGCATACGTATGACGCTATTTACAAAAAGTGGACAGAAAGAAGAAAAGTCGGATAACGGGGATATACGGACCAAAAAGCAATAAAACTTGAAAGAGACAAAATTTTAAAAGAATAACCTTTTATGATAAAGCAACTGATTTATGATGTTCCTCCGCGCATTAAATAAGACCTTTCAAAATCGTAAAACCAAAAAACCCTTTTCCGCGGCAAAATCTTTTTTAAACTGACGTAAAAATAAAATCAGAACAAAGAAAAACATTTGAGCCTGTATAGTAAAAATATATCCATGGATATATTTATGTATAGCCTAATTAGTAGTAAGGTTCAGTTTCAAATTATAATTGAACTATGGCTAGCTTCTCCTATCTATAGGGCGAGGGATAGAACCCACTTTCTCTGTCCAAGAATGGTACAACCGTTGTGAGTTGAGCCCTTTTTAAACAAGAAAAATTTAATAATGCAATCAAGCAATCAATTAGTGAGCTACAAACATGTTTTATTCATGTGATAAAGTTTTATTAATCGCCCTTATATTGTCTCAATTGAAGGAGGTTGCTTATTTAGTCTACTTACATTGTAATAGGTGATTTCATACAAATTGCAGATTGATGTAATAGATGAGTGGGTTAACTTCAAGAAGTTTAAAAGAAGAGAAGATAAATGAGTTATGGAGACGACATATTTTTTTTTTGCTTCTAATCTTTATCTCACCAATTAATTTAATGAAAAATGTCTCCTTGCCCCACAAAACTAAACTTAAAAAGCCAAAAAAAGAAAAATATTTCGGTTTAAACAAACTCCGATTGGTTGAGTCAAGAAAAAAAATACGAAGGATAATCAAATATTTTTTTTTAATTTAACTAACTAACAACAGAAGTACTATTAAATAATTATATCCATTCTAGTGTATAGTACATATCAATAGAACAGCATAAGAAGATAGTTGATTGCCTCATTAATAACAAGAAAACCTTAAAATCAAATTGACACCACCTTGAGTAACCTAATGTGTTACTTATGTTTTTTTTATGTGACGCAATTTGATGATTCAACGTTTTTTTTTTTTCAATGGAAAAATTGTGAAATTTTGTCAGTATTCATCATGTTACAAGATACAGGATTTAAATTTATTAATTTGTTACTCTAAAATTTCTAATTCTATATACATTTCAAAG
>JAKTZT010000047.1:0-37555 GCA_030578955.1 Hemisphaericaspora insectamans | reverse complement strand
TTCGACTTGGAAAAAAAATTTGATGAAAGATACTGTGCTGCCAAGGATATAGTTTCCTTGGACTGGAGAAATGGACTCTGTCTAGTGAAAATAATTGAAAAAATATACAAAGATCTAATGGATGAATTACGAATTTTAAAGGGTTTCAGCTTGTATGAAGTTTGCAAAAATAAATTACCATTCACTTTATTTGATGAATCCTTAAGGGAAAAATTCCAGAAACCCTTGTACCAACCAAGAAATGTTAAACAACCATATTTCGTAACCTTACTAACAGATGAGGAGACGAACTTTATTGAAGCCAAATTAGGAATGCTAAAACAAATAGAGATCTGCCGAGTAAAACTAGAAATAAAGAAGGTTTACCCCGGAACTGTCCAATGCGTGGTGATTTAATTAGTTAGTTTTGTGCATTGCTAATGCAAGTTATTCAATTCAATCACATTTTCACAGCTGCCTGGAACTTAGCTTGTATCATTTATATGTCGTATCAAGAATGTATCAATCTATGATTCATCTCATCATATGCTTGTCTCATTTGAACATATCCCAAATGAATTTTACCAACAAAATGATCAGCCAATCTTCTATCATTATCCAATCTAGATAAATAAGCACCACATCCATCACATACTTGTAATTTCTGTTGAGATGCTTGCCCAACATTCTCAATTATATTTCTTGCTTGTTGTGCCAATTTGGTTCTTCTTTCACATAATTCATTTAATTTAATTGATTGTTCCAATGTTTTCATTAATTGATTGGTTGAACTTAAAAATTCAATTTCTTGAATCATTAATCCAATTGTTATATCAACATCATCCAATTCTTTGGTTACTTTTGCTATTGTTGCTTTTTCTTCTGGTGTATGTTCTAATCTTTTAGTGGCAATGGCAATATTTCGATCTAATTCATGAATATAAGATTGTAATTGTTTATAATAATCATATTCTAATTCCGGGAATTTCTCACCTAATTTCTTTGTTCTATATTCATATTCTAATTTATGTTTTTCCAAATGTAATAAAGGACATTTACCTAAATCTTGTTTAGTACCAATAAATAAATCATGAGGACATATTCCAACTAAAAAACTTCGACATACTTTTGGATTGGTCATTTCAGGATCTTTACGTCGTAACGATGTTCCTTTACCCATTAATCCTTCAAGTGTTATTCTCTGCTGTTCAGCCATATCTATCTCTCCTTTTTTGTGTATGTGTTGTGTGTTTCTCTATGAATTAATATTAAAATTTTGGAGGTGTTCCCTCAAAGAAAGAAAGAGATGAGGGGAGGATTTTTTTAGTTCTCTTTTTTTGCTTACAACTAACAAAAAATTTATAAATTCATTTGTATAAATTTTAAAGAGATTTTCTATATATATACTAAAGATATACAACACCCACACCTAATCACTCTTTACTTCTTTTGGTTCAACATCTTCCTGTTGTTGTTCTTTTTCCTCCTTCTTCTCCTTCTTTTCAATAGAAACCTTTTCTTTTGATATATATCCCATTGCATCCAATCTTTCCGGTAAAATTGGATGAGAATGATGGAAAGAACTATATAACCAATCAGCATTCATTCCAGACAAATTTTCTTTAGATAATTTAATTAATGCTCTACTTAAATTCTCAGAATAACCACAACCAACTGCATATGCATCAGCTTCATATTCATGTTTTCTAGAAATCAAATGTTGACTAAAAGTTAAAACACATTCTAATGGTTGGAAAATATCATTAAACAATAAAAACCCAATTAAAATTGGCTTTTGATCAATAAAACCAAATGAATTAAATAAAGAATTATTATGAATAAAAGCCGAGAATAATGAAAATATAAGGAATAAATGACCTTGACTCATAGCTAACATTTTTGGTAAATGATTCAATTTCCAATGTCCAATTTCATGTGCCAATACAGCAACAGTTTCATCAGTAGAATTATGTTCAATTAAAGTATCAAATAAAACAATTTGTTTTGACCAAGGTAATCCAGTAAAATAAGCATTTGAATGAGATGAACGTTTTGAACCATCAACAACAAATAATTTAGTCAAGGGGAATTTTTGTTTAGATGCCAAATCTTCAATTGCAGTTTTTAATTCACCATCTTCCAAGGGAGTAAATTTATTAAATAATGGCATAATTAATGTTGGAATAATAGTCATTCCAATTAAATTAATAATCAATACAAATCCCATAAGATAAAAGATAAATTGATCACCATAATAATCAATAATCTTCAAGAAACCAGCAATAATTGGAGAACCTAAAACAATACTAAGACCAATACCTTTCAACATATCTGTAATCCATAATTTAATTGTCAATTTGTTGAAACCATATTCTTCTTCTAAAACAAAATTCTTATAATAACTCAATGGTAAACCAACAATTGTCGATAAAATTTGTGAAGTGAAAACAAAGAAAATTGATTGAGTAATAACACCGCCCATTAATTTAGGTAACATAGAAGCAAATTTTGACATTAAAACCCCACTAAGAGACCAAACTTTAGGTAATAAATCATATTTAATAATTGTAATATTTTGAATTAAACTAAAAGTTGATGAAAAAATTGAAAATTTTGCTTTAGCTCTAGAATATTGTTGAGATTGATCAAAAGTATCTTGTTCAACTTCTTTTTTAATTGAAGCTGGTGGTGATTTCCTTTTAAGAACTTGATATTGTCTATATTCTAAATAATTTTCAAAAAGAAATTGACCAACTGTGAAACCAAGAATAACAGTTTTCCAATTAATGTTGGGATTATCAAGGAATGAAAATGTCTGTTGAAAAAAAGCGGGTACTAATGGTTAGTAAAAACAAACTCAATTGAGTGATTAGATTGAACATTTCATACATACTTCAACTAAGGAGATCATTTCTTTTTGTTTCTTAATTGAGGGGGAAATTAACTATCAAGAAAGAAAAGCATTAAAAAACTTGGTGGAGATTTTTTTTTTTAACAGCTAAACAAAATTTTCTTTTCTGTTGATGAATTTTTTGCCGTTCTCTTTTTGGACTCCTCTCCTTAAGAAACATCCAAACCAAAAAGTTTAGCTACACACACCCCAAAAACAAACCACTCCAGTTTACTGCCTATGGATCTACATTAAACGCATTCTCTTACCACCTTTACAATTATATAAAACTTTTAAATGTAACGTAATATGATCTTTTTTTTTTCAATTACTATATATCAATGTAAGTATGAGAAAAAAAAAATTTTACTATAATAATAAATGATAAAATAAAGTTAACTAAGAACTATAAGAAAATGTGATAAAATGGGCAAAACTTTATAAATATAATAGGCTTTTTTTAAGTCAACCATCTTAGTTAGCTTCAGCAGCTAATTTTTCAGCCTTAGCAACAACATCTTCAATACCACCAACCATATAGAAAGCATTTTCTGGCAAGTGATCATACTTACCTTCCAAAACTTCCTTGAAAGATCTAACAGTATCTTGTAATCTGACTAATCTACCTGGAATACCAGTGAAAACTTCAGCAACAGCAAATGGTTGAGATAAAAATCTTTGAATCTTACGAGCTCTTTCAACAGTCAACTTATCAGCTTCAGATAATTCATCCATACCTAAAATAGCAATGATATCTTGTAAAGACTTATAAGCTTGTAAAGTTTGTTGAACACCAGTGGCAACTTCATAATGTTCTTTACCAACAACAGAAGCATCCAATAATCTGGATTTGGAATCCAATGGATCGACAGCTGGGTAAATACCCAATTCAGAAATACCTCTAGATAAGACAGTAGTGGCATCCAAGTGAGCAAAAGTGGTGGCTGGGGCAGGATCAGTTAAATC
Organism: Hemisphaericaspora insectamans; assembly: GCA_030578955.1. Taxonomy (NCBI): domain Eukaryota; kingdom Fungi; phylum Ascomycota; class Pichiomycetes; order Serinales; family Debaryomycetaceae; genus Hemisphaericaspora; species Hemisphaericaspora insectamans. The sequence continues at coordinate 33,720 of JAKTZT010000047.1, read as the reverse complement.
ATCAGCTGGGACATAGACAGCTTGGACAGAAGTGACAGAACCCTTGGTGGTGGTGGTAATACGTTCTTGTAAAAGACCCATATCAGTGGCTAAAGTTGGTTGATAACCGACAGCAGATGGAATACGACCCAACAAGGCAGAGACTTCGGAACCAGCTTGGGTGAATCTGAAAATATTGTCAACGAATAACAAGACATCTTGACCTTCTTCATCTCTAAAGTATTCAGCAATGGTTAAACCAGTTAAAGCAACTCTAGCTCTAGCACCAGGTGGTTCATTCATTTGACCGAAAACTAAAGCAACCTTGGAATCACCTTCCAAGTTAATGACACCAGTTTCCTTCATTTCACGGTATAAATCATTACCTTCTCTGGTTCTTTCACCGACACCAGTGAAAACAGAGAAACCACCATGGGCCTTGGCAATGTTGTTAATCAATTCTTGGATAAAGACAGTCTTACCGACACCGGCACCACCGAATAAACCAATCTTACCACCTCTGGCATATGGGGCTAATAAATCGACAACCTTGATACCAGTTTCTAAAACTTCAGCAGCAGTAGATTGTTCAACAAAAGCTGGTGGGTCAGCGTGAATTGGGTTTCTTTGCTTACATTCAATTGGACCTCTTTCATCAATTGGTTCACCAACAACATTAATGATTCTACCTAAAGTACCACGACCAACTGGGACAGAAATTGGAGCACCAGTATCGGTGACAGCAGTACCTCTGACTAAACCTTCAGTACCATCCATAGCAATAGCTCTGACGGTGTTTTCACCTAAATGTTGAGCAACTTCCAAGACTAAGTCTTGGTCACCATTCTTTAATGTTAAAGCGTTTAAAATGGCAGGTAAGTTACCTTCTTCGAATTGGACATCGACGACGGCACCAATAACGGCTCTATATATGATATGTTAGTATATATATTTTTTGAAATCAATTGATAATCAGATATGGAATATATTGAAGTTTGGCAAAGATCAAAAGAAAATTTTGTTGGTGTGAGAAAATGTCGTTCAACAATCTAAAAAAAAATTTCGCGGTGGAAAAAGTCGGTGTTGAAAAAATTGAAAAATTTCATTGGATAGGAATTCATGGATGAAAGTCAACGCATCGATTTGCTCAAAGTTTTATTGTATTGATATATCTATAGTAGACAACGTTGTGGTAAGAAGATAGTTTGATAGATAACGTGATGACGTTTTTGTTATTAGGATTGGACAATTTGAAATCTCTCGAATTGGAGATCAATGGAGAATTCTTGACCAATTGACACAACAAAGAATATATGACTTGAAATCTAAATATGGTTTAAACTGAAGGATCATCAATACAATTGATCATTTTGATACCTTGGTAAATTCAATTTTCTTCTTAATATCTGTAAATAGTAGAAATCTTGTTGAAATTTTTTACATACCTGACTTTACCATGGGCTGGAGAAGCAGCAGCATAACCTCTTGAGAACATGAGGTTACGCTTAGCAGCATTGAATGCAGTGCGTGAAGCAGTGTTAAATAATCTTGGAAGAACCATCGTTGTGAACTTTGGTAATTTTAAAGATAATCCTCTAAAGTAAAAGAAAGAAAAACTTTTTTTAAAAAAGGAGTTTTGTTGGAAAAAAAAAAGACCTTCGGGAAAGTTGATGAAAATTTATTAACGTGGGAATTTTTTTTTTTTGGTGGTGAGAAATTTTTCACCAACCAACCAATAAAATCTCTTAAATAACTTTTTTGAGTGAGAGAGAGCGAGCGTAGTGACTTTTTTTTTGTATACAGGTCCAAACAAGAAGAATCCGAACTATCTTTTTTTTTTTCCACATCTGATTCGCATTATCTCATTGGACCCTCACAAATATTTACAAACTGACCCACAACTATTCACACAAAGTGGATATATACTCATATATAATTTATTTAACAATCACCGTAAATACACTTATATCTATGAATGTGATTTTCAGTATCTTACATTTGAAATTGACCTATTGGGTTTAAAATTTTTACGTATCTACCTACCTATCTCTTATTGCCTATATTGGCAAGGATGAAGAATATCCTCCTTTCTCTTCTGTTACAGCCAAGGGTCGTTCTAAGACTTTCTGTCTCTATTTAACTTTCTCAACTTATTAATAATGAATTGACTGTTGAATGTTGTTTACTCCTTTGCAAATCAGTTCACAAGAATTGAACAAGTTTGGCTGCGAAAAAGTTATTTCCTTAAAAAGCATTAACCACCGAAATCAGTCAAAACTCCTTTCAAAATAGGGTATCATTACTATCAAATTACTACATATCTAAAAAAACAAAACATATACATACAAAACAACATATAGAGCATTGAAATTATTACAAATAAAACAACATAATATAAGCAACGTTAAGCAAAAATCAAACAGCAATACAAGCTGATTCATCACACAATTTCTTCAAGATTCTTCTTTGTCACCTGAATATACTTTTTCAACCGAGAAATATCCTTCTCATAAATTAACTTCGAATTAGAAGGTACATCCAAATAATTGTTATCTCCAAATCTTTTTCGAACACATTCTAGACATAACCTAGTTTCCTCGATAGCGCCCTTCGTTTTCTTCTGGTTTTGCCCAGGTTTGGATTTCATCATTCTACTACCTTTGGAATCTGGAACCGGTGGTTTTACCTTGGTAGCAGCAGACAAGTAGTCAATACTATATATTGGCTTACTACCAGTAGCTTTTATTCTAGAAGATTGACGACGCTTGGGAGCTTGTTCAACAGGGTCTTCACTAACTGCCCGTTTCCTAGCATCATTTATCACTTTATCAAACTCATCCATGATACATGCTGATACAGTACCACAATGTTCAGCTGTCTCCATTTTTAGTCGGATTTCTGACTTCGTTGATTTTTCAGATTTATCTTCTTCTTTTGGCTCGATCATGGATTCTTCGGAAGCTATCTTAGGAGATTGATTAGGTGGAGTAGGGAGTTGTTCTGCGGGTGGCCCCGTATTCTTCTCGGTCCTTAAGCTCTCACCTCCCTTTGTAATCACGCAATATTGGTAACAAAGGTATGTTTTACATTGATCACATAATTTGTCATCATCATCGACATCATCTGGATATATCCCATATAGCTTCTCCTCCTCGGTTAATTTGCGGATTGTACTAGGTTTATACTCAATGGTGAATTTAAGTTTATCAATCCCAAATAATAATTCGCCTTGCTTAGATACAAAACGTTCATACTGTTTCAAACTATTCTTGACCAATTCAATGTCAAAATCTGAAATTTTCCCTTGTTGCCGATCAAATTTCAAGAGAATTTCTTCAATTAGCTCATAATGACTGAATACATTTTGCTTCTTTGTGATTTTATAATCTTCTACCGATCTCTCTCCAAAAGGTAACCACCCATTCATGGTGAAATTCACTGCTTCATTAAAATTAAATCCGCAATTAAAACCGGCATGATAGACTTGGGGATAAGTTATAATAAATTCATTTGGGTTTTGATCAGCATAGACACATGGAATCCCATTCTCAACCAATTTCATGGGAGATAATAACGTGGTTATTTGATGCAATAAATCGGGTTGTTTTGCAAACAAATCAGGGGCAATCGACTTCATTAAAACTTCAAACAGATCAGCATATTTTGCTGGAATACCATACCATTTCTTAGTAGCTCCAAAATGACAATAATTTGCTGAAAGTGTATAATGATCCTCGACATGCCAACAAAAAGTTGATAATAATGAACCAATATATATCCAAGGTATAGTCATACCTGAAATTGCACTATTGATATGATTCAACAATGATCCCTTAGCAAATGGTAATTTTGTCAAATTGAACGCATGATTAATATAATATTGTACTGATGGATCATCTACTTCCAACCCTGGTGTATTTTTCATGGGGAATCCACTGATTTCTCCGGGTCGTAAATTATGGATGTCCGCTCCATATAGAACTTCGATATTTGAATGTTCCGAGTTAACAAAGGTCCAAAACATCTTTTCGATGATATCAACAGTTAAAGGTTCTCCATTGTTATACTCATTGGCGAATTTGGTATCAAAGTCAAGGCACTTTTGGTAGAATCGAGGAATTGAATATAAAGTATCTAAATCTTCGTCAAAACCATATTCACCTGTTCCAATGAGGCATTTATCACAATACCATGCCCCCGTTGGCACTGAATGTAATGGAACTGACAAACAATACGTATGGTATGGATTATTACAATTATCACACAATAAAGTTTTCTCAGGATTGTTATTCTTTGAACAAATTAAACAACTCTCAGATTCATCCTCGGAATCTGATTCGGGGAATTCTGCTGTATCTCCACCGTGACTAGTTAAAAACTTATCATAATACAAGATATTCTTGTTATATTCTTCTTGAATTGCTATTGAATTCTTGGGTTGATGAAACTTTTCATTTATTGCTTGCCAATTTAATTTTGACATCTTATCGGACCCACCAAGCTTTCTAACATCAACATATAAGTCATAGTAATAGACTTTAATATTATCACTTATGGTAAAATAAAGTCCTAATTTCTTTTTCCGTCTCATTTTCCAAAATCGGTTAATATTATCCTGAAAGAACTTCCGACATCTATTTAATAATCCCAAATCATTCAAGCTTTGTTTTCGAACATGAAAGCGGAAATCCTCTGATAATGACGTGGGTGGTTTCCAATGCTTTGGCGGAACTATCTTTACAATACCATATTTTTCACCCAATTCTGCGATTTTGGAACTTGATAAATATCCAATTGGATCAGCGAATTCTGATTCTGTGGGGGTCAATATTGGGCATGGAGTCAAGAGACCTTTATCGAAATACGTATCAGCCTCTGTCATTATTGCAAAATTACTTAAAAGCAGCACCAGCAACCTCTATTAAAAACCAGCAGTTTTGAACTTATATAGTATAGATATTGGTATCGGCTTAATTACAATTTCTGAGCGACCAAAATTAAAATGTTGAAATGATATATTGCAATACAAGTTTTGTAATGTATCCTGGACCTGCCTTTACACACGGATTTAATTTATCCTTTAAAAGGTTTTGAATTTTTTTTTTTTCTTTGGAAAAGTGGGTTTGCCAAATTTAGGAGAAAGGGAAAATGTCAAACTAGAGAAATGAATGTATATAAAAGAGATAATCTCTATTGTTTATTGGGTGAGATCTCTCCAGTATAGGTGAACTATCAAACTCTATAATGTGAATATATGGATTGCTAATAATCCCAATCCAAAGTAATATGTCAACACATTTTCAGGTGTTTCAGAAGACTCACTCATTTTTTTTAATTAGAGTTCCTAATTAGGAAACAACTAACTTGCACATCTTCCATTTGCGCGACCTTTTTCCCCCCCTCTTCTTCCAGTGAAAAATGGCTGCAAAGGTCTCCCTGAGCCCAGTAATTACTATCCAATATTGCAAACAATAGTAAATGACAGCAATACTTATACTACCTAAATGTGATTTTTGACAACTTTTAAATCATGCATGTTTCTTTAAGTTAAAGAGGAATACGTATAGTAAATGAGTACATTTAACAGAGTGACAATGTTCAGTAGCAATTCAATAGCAGCCGAAGGTTGTATTAGCTGTCAGTATTTGACCTTAAAAATAAGTTTTACTGACTAGGTTCTGGTGAGTTTTATCAAATAACGTTTTAATTTATCCTTGACGAAACAAAACACCCAAAAAGATTGGGTCTGTACTCTTTAAGAAAGTCAGATTACAGAGATTGGATTTAATGGCCCGCCAACTCTGATCATGCAACTTTATGGATACATGCCACTCTAGCAAGGAGATGTTTAATTAGCATAGAAATATGATTTGTGAACATAGCAATATTTACAAACCACTCGGACTTGAAAACCATTAAAACAAAGTGTGGGGGAGGACAAATCTAATTAGGATAGTCACAGCGACCACCGCCTTTTATCTTTTTTCGTGCGACCGCCGCCCATTTCATTATCTTTTTCTTGTTTGAGATTTTTTTTTTTTTTCAGTTGACTCCGAATATAAAAAGGAACCTCAAGGAGATGGAAAGGGATTTTCTTTTTAATTTTATTTCATTTAAAATCACAAGTATATTAGAAATATGAAAGATTATACAATTGCTGTTTTAGGGTGTGGAGTTATGGGTACTGCTGTAACTTCTGCCATTTTAAAATCCAAGTTTGATCAATATCCATCAAAAATTATTGCTTGTACCATTCCATCAGAAGAAGAAAACTTGAAAAAAGTATTTGCTGATCACGATATAATCGAAGTTTCTGCTGGTGCTACAAGAAATAGTCAAGCTGTTGCTCATGCTGATGTGATTATTTTGGGATGTAAGCCATTCATGTATGAAACTATTTATAATGAAGTTAAGGATTCTTTAAATGGAAAACAATTGTTGATTTCATTGTTGGCAGGTACTACAATTAAGGAATTATCAATCTTTACTCCATATGTCGCTAAAGTCATGACCAATACCCCAGCAAGATTCGGATGTGGTACTGCTGCGATTGCATTTGCTTCGGAAGTAACAGAAGAACAGCAAGAACTTGTGATGAAATTGATTAATACTGTCGGTATGACAGTCAAGATTCCAGAAAAGAATATGGATATTGCTACTTCATTAATTGGATCAGGTCCAGCATTTTGTTTATTAATGATGGAATCGATGATTGATGGAGCTGTTAGAATGGGTATGCCATATGATATTGCCCAAAAGTCTGCTGCTAAAGTTATGGAAGGTACTGCTAAGATGGTACTTGAGACTGGGGAACATCCAGCTGCATTGAAGGCTAAGGTGTGTACTCCAGGTGGTACTACTATCGGTGGCTTGTTAAAGATGGAAGATAAGGGAGTTAGAAGTGCAATTGCTAGAGGTGTTGAAGAAGCTGCGGTGATTTCAGCATCATTTGCCAAAAAGTAAATAAATGCCATTTCTAATATTTATTATCATTTATATTAAATTTCGTTAAAGCCAATCATTATACTTTTTCTCCAAATTTACTCTATAGAAGTTAAACTAAAATAAATTTTTGGGATCTTCATTTTTTTCTTTTATAATAAAGAATTATTGGGATCAAAAATCAATTTACCCAAAATTGTATGGAATTCTTTATTGTTTATTGGAATTCCATTTCCTACCAATTGTTGTTTTAAAGATTGACACAGTTCAATAACATCACCATCAGCAAATACATCAAAGACAATTTCTTTTGGTTGTTTTTGTTGTAGACCTTTTTGTTTTACTAAACGTTTAATTTCTTGACCAACTTCATTTATGGAAGGGTTAGAATGAAATATATCGCTCCATTTCGCCAAGTCGTTAGAACCCATTTCTGAAGCCAACAGGTTCTCAAATCTGATGGAATAAGGAGCCAGTGAAGTGGTTGATAAGGAACTTGCAGCTCTTAAACCAATTTGTTTGGCTGGGGTAGACTTGGCTATGAGATTTCTAAGCATGATTGATTATCGAGTGTGTTAAGTTGTAGAACTTAACAATATCAAAATGTCGATAAAGAATAAAACAAGAAGAATTCTAGTAGTATTTATATACAAAGTTTGAAATGCTACATATACAATTCAACAACATAAAATCGGTTGAACACGGGAAGAATTTTTGGTTTCTTTTTGAAGAGCTGGTGAATACGACAACACCTTCTTTTTGTTATTTCTCCTCTTTTTCCAAAAAAAAAAAAAGAAATTTTCTTCATTGCTTTCATTTCTTTTTCTTTTCTTTTTTTTTGCTTTCTTTCTTTTTTTTCTGTTGCCGTTTGCTTTGACGTTAAGTTATGGATGGAAGGAAGGAAGTGTGTCCTAAAATCCGTGATTGTGTCTAACAATTTTTTAGAGTTTTCTCTCTCTCACGCACACACACTCACACTCCCCTCATAAAACCGGTGAAACATGGAAGAGCGGCGGTGTTGAATTAAACCCCCACAAAAAGAAATTTCATTCAAAGAAAAAAAAAGCGCATGGGTATTTTTCCATTCTTAGTCATCCGAGGAACGACAGGTGAGTCCTCTATCACACACTTTTTGATTTCTTGACAACTTTTCTTCTCTAAGGATAATTTTATACCAGGACAGTCACAAGTCAATGTTGATAAATTTAATTTCTCTCACAAAAGAGCATTGATAAGTATCATTATGGTCAACGTCTCGCACAATGGTTAATCTCTAGGAAGTTCTTGAGTACCGCAATGAATCATGGATGTTCTTGCTATTTGTTCTTTGCAACATCTGGTTTTATTTCTTGTTTACTTTCTTGAGATCAATTTTCTACACTTTCTCAAGTTTTATACACAACCTTCCTCCAAACTATTCAGACTTATAGAAAGACATCTTTACAAGGTACATGGAATCCCATTCGAAAACAAGAAAAAAATTATTAATAATAATGATAAGTTTATACGCAAAAACAAACAGAGTGAGGCAAAATCTATGTACATATTGTTAAAAGAAACCTAGTTTATTAACCGGTTGCGTAATTGGTCCGTTGTGTCTTTTTATTACTTGTATCAATTACTTCTTTCCAAACATGAATGCTTCAAATTCTTTCCCATTGACATCAACACCTCCTTTAATTAAGCCTTGCTTGATTTTAACCATCATCTCCCTTACTTCCCGATCAGATATCATTCTAATCATCGATGCCATTGACATATCGGTTTGGCCAGCAGGAAGAGGCAAGAGCCCTTTCGATTGGAGTAATTCATCCATTTCTTGAAACAAGTTAATCAATTCTGGATTTTGCTGCACAGCATTTTCCATTTGCTTATTTATAGCTTCTCCAAAATCTGGCTTTTCCTGTTCTGCTGCATTGGCTTCAGCATCCTGATTCTTGTCATTATTGAATAAAGCTAATCTGGACGATGACGAGGAAATCGACCGAAGTGGTGCCACAACAGATTGGGTAGAAATAAAAGTGTTTCTTAAAATTGGTTGGGCGATGGTTGCCACTCTTGATCTTATAAGGCAAGCTCTAAACATTCTTTTTTTTTAATTTATATATAAACGCAATCACAACAGGTTACACTCCTTTCAATTGGCTTTAGTAGTTTTTTTTCTTTGACTTTTAATGAAAAAGTTTGATTCGCATGTTATAACGACATTTCTCTTGTTGAAGAAGAATGTCGTAATTTCATATTTTTGCTTAAATGTCTCTTGTAAATTTTACACGACCATCATGGGTTAGAAAATTTTCCACTTTTTCCAGCGAGCAAAAATAAAAAAAAACCAGAAAACACAACACAACACTTCCCCCAAACAACTCAAACCTTCCCTATAGCCTAACGTTTTTTAATATATCATTATGTCTCACGAAGGTCAAGAAGAATTATTAGATTATTCTGATTCTGAAGAAATCGCCGTTCAAACCACCAATCAAGTTGCTGGTGGTGATGGAGAAGCAACCGGTGCCAATGATAAAGAAGCTGACAAGAAAGGTTCTTATGTCGGTATTCATGCAACTGGTTTCAGAGATTTCTTATTGAAGCCTGAATTATTGAGAGCTATTGGTGATTGTGGGTTTGAACATCCTTCTGAAGGTTCGTACTTTTTTTTGAAATTGAATGGATAACAAGTGCTAAAAAGAGGATACATTTCCCGGTGTTTGTGGAGCTGGATGTGGGCCAATGTCGGTAGGGTCTGATTAGTTTGCCACTGTATTATTCAAATGTTCATCTTTTGTTTGAACTTTTGTTAAAGGATCTAAGATGACTGATTTGCTCGTTCTAAGAACATGAGAGTTGATTGATAGAACTGGTTGGAAATAAAAAATTGTTGATGCGATCAATGATTGGATCCCTATTTATGCTTCCTGATAAATTTGTCTCCAAAGATAGTATAGAACTACATTCTTGTCGGTTCATCTTTGGCCAAAGTGAAACTCAATCTTACTTCCAACCCACATCGCCGACACAGTCACACACAAGCGGTTTGTTCCTTTGTTTTAGTGCTTGTCATCCAAGTATATATATATAAATTCTTTAAAGAAAACTAACACAATTATAGTCCAACAAGTTTGTATTCCTCAATCTATTTTGGGAACTGATGTTTTGTGTCAAGCTAAATCTGGTTTAGGTAAAACTGCCGTTTTCGTTTTATCCACATTACAACAATTAGATCCAATTCCAGGAGAAATTTCTACTTTGGTTATTTGTCATACTAGAGAATTGGCATATCAGATTCGTAATGAATATGCTAGATTCTCCAAGTATATGCCGGATGTTAAGACTGAAGTCTTTTACGGAGGAACTCCAATCAAAAGAGATGTTGAAAAGTTAAAGAATAAAGATACTTGTCCACACATTGTTGTTGCCACTCCAGGTAGATTGCATGCATTAGTTGAAGAAAAACACATTAGATTAAATAATGTCAAGTCGTTTGTTATTGATGAATGTGATAAGGTCTTGGATTCTCTTGACATGAGAAAAGATGTTCAAACCATCTTTAGAGCAACTCCACATCAAAAACAAGTTATGATGTTTTCTGCTACTTTATCTTTAGATATTCGTCCAGTTTGTAAGAAATTCATGCAAAATCCTTTGGAAATATATGTTGATGATGAAGCTAAATTAACTTTACATGGTTTACAACAATATTATATTAAATTGGAAGAAAAGGAAAAAAATAGAAAATTATCTGATTTGTTAGATTCCCTTGAATTCAATCAAGTTATTATTTTCGTTAGATCCACTCAAAGAGCTAATGAATTGAACAAATTATTATGTGCTTGTAATTTCCCTTCCATTGCAGTTCATTCGGGTATTCCACAAGAAGAAAGAATTGAAAGATATAAATCCTTCAAGGAATTCAACAAGAGAATTTGTGTTTCAACTGATGTTTTTGGTAGAGGTATTGATATTGAAAGAATTAACTTGGCCATCAATTACGATTTACCAAATGAAGCTGATCAATATTTACATAGAGTTGGTAGAGCTGGTAGATTTGGTACTAAAGGTTTGGCCATTTCTTTGGTTTCATCCAAAGAAGATGAAGAAGTCTTGGAAAAGATCCAAAGTAGATTTGATGTTAAAATTACCGAATTCCCAGAAGAAGGTGTTGATCCATCTACTTATATGAACACCTAGATGAGGAATTATATCTCTTTTGTGCTCCATTGGGGATCCGTCTACTTATATGAACACCTAGATGAGGTATTATATCTCTTTTGTGTCAATTCGGGATTTATTTCATTTCCATATAATTAAAACAAAGAACCTCTTTTTTTTTATATAGGTTTATGTATAACTAAAACTCTTTTTCCTTTTGTGAAAATGATTATTAAAAAAAATATAATATAAGAACAATTTGTTTTTAACTGTTTTTTTTTTTATTTAAGATTTATACATGTAGAGTCTATGAGTTTATAAACATATTGGAGATCTTGCTTTGGAATTAAGAACCATTCGATATGAACGTTATAGTTTGAATCAAATGGTGAAGATTTATCTTTATTCTTAATTGGATTTTGAGTACATCCAATACAATAAACATCACCTTTCCCATATTTTTTTCTTAATACTTGATGAATTGTTGATTCAACCAAGGAAAGATTAGATTGACAATAAAACCCATTATTTTTATACAGTGAATACTGGTAATAATGAGTATCAATATCAGAAACGTCTAATCGTTTAAACCATTTAATCAAATTATTTATAGTCCCATTTTTCTTTTCCACCAATCCTTGATTCATAGGTTCCAAATTAGTCAACTTATGATTACATTTATTTTCCCATTGTTGAATCCGATTATGAACTGATTGAGTTGTCTTTCCTATTTTAATCAAAATATATGGTGATTTTTTAGAATTAAACTCAATCCATTTATTTTTATTGAATCGTGATGTATTGGGTATATTTTTAACTTTGAAATGCCAATCTTTAGGTGGATTAAGGAAATTAGTCATAGTATAGATGTAAATGTAGCCTTTATCATTTGGTGATGGAGATGGAGATGGGAATGGGAACGGTGATGGAGGTTGATGTTTTTGTTTGATATGATAATGACAGAATCCATTTATATTTCCATTTAATTTACATTGTTTACCTTTAGTGGTTATTCCTTTACATTGAACATAACTTATGGTCATATATTCTTGGGCTCAGTCAGGGTATAGAAAATTGGGCAGCTGGTAAATAGCGTGGTGGTTATATATATTCACTCACTTTAAACGTGGTGTGTAGAAAATTGTGGCTGTTGTTTTGGGCTCCCGACAGCGGTTGTTTGCTTGTAAATTAACGAGAGAGATTTTTTTTTTAAAAAAAAAAAATGAACCTTCCTAATTAGGAAATCGAATCCGAAAGAAAGAATTGTTATTATTATGGTGGACCCTCCCTCCACTGTGATTATTCAAAATGCTTACTACTGTATTCCTTTGAGCTTCAAAGGAAATCTGCTGCACCTTTAATGTGAGTTTCCCTGTATATTGGATTGCTCATCTATATGAACGTAAAACACTCGAAACTATTGCATTGCATGTGTTCTAATTAATGGCAACTGTATTTTGAAAGAAATAGGAACGGTCCCTAATCAGATAATCGTAAATTGAATCAACCTGTGAGATTAGTTTCGATTCATCGATATATAGTTTGATAAATGTGCGTCGTATATGTAAAAAAAATATATAAGACGATATTAAGCTAAATTATTGCTAATTAATTATTTTTGGTAATTTTTGCATCCAAAATCACTAATTTGCAACGATGACCGAAAAAAATGATTCAAACTCAGAATACAAAAACTCTAGTTAAACTACCAAGCTAGCAAAGCATACTTCGACCACAATTGGTTCTTATTCACCTCAGATTGTGGTGAATGCCTATCTAAATTGATAATCAAAAAAACTTGATCACGATTCACAAATGATTCGTAGTCAGTTGAAAAAAAAAAACGTTGACTCAATACTAAAAAAAAGACAATGCAACAAAATAAATTATTTTTTTATCTTTGATGCAAGCTCCGTGAAAAATTGATAAAGTCACGTGAAATGCGATAATAAACGTTAACAATGTTCCCACTTTTTTTTTTTTTCAATTTAAAATCGTTTGAGTTTTTTCAATTTAAATAAACCAAATTATATAAAGACCTTCAAGAATTTCTCAATTGCAACAATCTCTTTTTTTTTCCTGGAAATATCTTTTTTTCAGTTTCCGTTATTCTTCTCCAAGAATTATCATAAATAACAATGCCTTCTCATTTTGACACCCTTCAATTACACGCCGGTCAACCACTTGATGACCCACATAAAGCTAGAGCTCCTCCAATTTATGCCACCACCTCATATGTCTTCAATGACTCTAAACATGGTGCTCAATTATTTGGTTTAGAAACCCCAGGTTATATCTACTCTAGAATTATGAACCCAACCAATGATGTCTTTGAACAAAGAATGGCCGCCTTGGAAGGTGGTATTGCTGCCTTGGCTACTGCTTCTGGTCAATCTGCTCAATTCTTGACTATTTCTGGTTTAGCTCATGCTGGTGACAATATTGTTTCTACTTCTTACTTATATGGTGGTACCTATAACCAATTCAAAGTTGCCTTTAAGAGATTAGGTATTCAAACCAAATTTGTTAATGGTGATGATCCCCAGGATTTTGCTAAATTGATTGACGAAAAGACCAAAGCCATTTACATTGAATCTATTGGTAATCCAAAGTATAATGTTCCAGATTTCGAAGCAATTGCCAAGATTGCCCACGACAATGGTATTCCATTAGTTTGTGACAACACTTTTGGTGCTGGTGGGTTCTTGGTTAGTCCAATCAAGCACGGAGCTGATATCGTTGTCCATTCCGCTACCAAATGGATTGGTGGTCACGGTACTACTATTGCCGGTGTTATTGTTGATTCTGGTAATTTCCCATGGACTAAATACCCAGAAAAATTCCCACAATTCTCCAAACCAACTGAAGGTTACCATGGTTTAGTTTTAAATGATGCTTTTGGTAAGGCCGCTTTTATTGGTCATGCTAGAGTTGAATTATTAAGAGATTTAGGGCCAGCATTGAACCCATTCGGAACCTTTTTGATATTACAAGGTTTAGAAACCTTATCATTAAGAGTTGAAAGACAATCCAACAATGCTTTAATTTTAGCACAATGGTTAGAAAAGAACCCATATGTTGAATCTGTTTCTTATTTGGGGTTACCATCTCATGAATCTCATGAATTAGCCAAGAAATACTTGAACAACGATGCTAAATACGCCGGTGGTGCTTTAGCTTTTACAGTTAAGGATATTCCAAACCATACTCCAAAAGATGCCTTTGATGAAGCTTCCCCACAAGTAGTTGATAATTTAGAAATTGCATCTAACTTGGCTAATGTCGGTGATTCTAAGACCTTGGTTATTGCTCCATGGTTCACTACCCATCAACAATTGAGTGATGACGAAAAATTAGCTTCTGGTGTTACTAAGGGGTTGATTAGAGTTTCTACTGGTACTGAATACGTTGAAGACCTTATCAATGATTTCGACCAAGCTTTCAAGAAGGTTTATGAATCTAAATAGACGAAAAATGTATAATATATATGATATTTTATTAGAATTACTTAGAATAATTCAGTTTGTATGAGCTTTGATTCATCTGCATAAATTGGAGCCTTATTTTGTTGTATCTGTAGTGTGATTTCCAGTTATATATATGCCACTCTTTCATTCCGTTGCCCGCTGGTAGCGGTCCTTTTCTTTCACCGGAACCAGCAAGATTCGTAAGTACATAAAACTTATACTTCCTGTTCATTCTTGGTATATATCCGTTAATAATTATTCTAGTGTCTTCGGAATCCACATTAGCCGTAAAACAATTGGTAATTCTCAAACTTTCAAGTTCAAACAAGGGTAAAAACCCATAACATTCTATTAAAACACATTTTATACTAATTTGAACATCAGATTATCCAAAATCTCCATTTCATCATCACCTAAAAATGACCGAGTACCATTATCGGGTCCAAATCTGGGATTTTCATCAAGTGAGTTCCCATTCGTATCCAAATCTTGAAGTTGAATCGATTCAATAGTATTCGCTCTCTTTCTCCCCTCATATAGTGAACTATTATTTGAAGTATACCCATCATATATTTCTTCTTGATAAAATTTATGCTGTGCTTGCTCGTTATTGGTATCTAAGAATGGATTCGTGTATTGACCTAATTTATTACTTGATTTTGTATTTGTCCTTCGCACCGAGTTTGATTTAGATAATTTTGCGCCTAGTTTTCTCAATTCATGTTCATTCTCTATACTTGCTTTAGGTTGGAGCATGTTATGTGGCTTTTTGGATAATGGAGTACTTGTTCGGGTATGATAGGATTTAGAAAACCGGGAAAAATTTGGCCGTTTTTTTGTCATCATTATGGTTGGCACTGTTGATGATCTTTGCTTTGGATTAAACAGGAATTCAAATTCATCGTATTGATAATCTTCATCATCGGGGTGTTCTGGGTTAGCACACCATAAAGGTAATGCCCAAGTACACATTGACATCAAGGCGAAAAATGTCGATGCCCAAATTAATCCAAACCAAACTTTACCAAAACTGTATACAATACCATATGCACTTAATTTCACTCTTACATCTTGTTTAGTAGCTACTAATAACCTGGTGATTATTGACAGACCGATTCCGATACTAATAAAGGATGCCAAAGCAACCAAACCAATAGCATGCAATAATATTTTGGGTATTTTAGATAAATCCTTTTCGCCACCTCTATTAGAATAAACCACTAGAGTTAATCCTAAAACTATTACTTGCGAAGCACATGCGAATATAATTGAATTAGGCACCATTTTAAATTTTGAATTATGGAATTCAACACTTTGTTTATACTTACTATCATCATAACCATAACCTTCATAAGCATATGCAATAATGATATCTAATCCTGCATCACTTAAAGTTTTCCTATAATCAAAGGGATATTGCAATGGTTCACATTGTAACGATTCATTCTTCTTTTTCGTTTTAACTTTACCACTTTTCTTGTCTTCTTCTTCATAAGTATCATAAAACCCCAAGCATTTACCCCATAACGATGTTGTTATATATTGTGGTGCATAAGCGACGTGTTCTTGAGCATATTGTGTCAACAAGGCAATCTCGGAGTTTGTTATTGATTCCCCCAGGGGTTGATATGCACCTCCATAAGCGTCAACTTTATTAGGGGTGCTTATGGAGTTTCTTAATGATTTGTATAATCCATCAGCTAGATCTAGACGAGAAGAGTTAATTCTTGACATATATGCTCTATGGTTTGATAGAGGTAGTAGCAATGTTAACAAGGTGAATATGATTGTTGATGTTGTAGAAAATAGTCGTATTGATTGGATTATTCGTTCTTGTTTTGTGAGATGTTGGAAAGGTTTCCCTACACTATGCCATAGTTCTTTTATTGCCATATTCTGTAACTTTAAGAAATATTTATACCCCTTGAATAATATCTCTATTGGTTGATTCTAAAAAAGACCTCGAAAGTATTTTCTTTTTTTTTTGATTGTTTAAGCGAAAAATAAAAAAAAAAGAATCGGGTTTAATTATTAACTCTTAACTAACAACAACGATATTGAGAGATCGGGATTTAGTTTTTATAACATATAAATGAAGCTTTACTAGAAGCAATATAACGAATTTACTATATAATTAGTTATATGAAACATCCATCACACAATAATTTAATTTACTTCTTTTTCATGCAACGCATTCTCACGTCAATTCTCTTCTTTTGTTTTAAGGTAGTGGTCAATTTTTTTTTATGATTAAAACTGTTCAATGATCTGGGTGCAAATATTTCAAAAGTTACTGTGAAGAGCTACTCAGAAATGTCATTAAAGAGTCAGCATGAGGTTTAATGTTAAGGTCTGTCTCGCCGCCTCTCTCTCTCTGTCTCTCTCTCATGAGGTAGCTTCCACAGAAAGCCCTAATATCTTGTTAAACAAAATTATCGTATAATAATAGCTTCTAGGTATAAAGTAAGTGAGTTCTCTCAGGTTTCTCCTTCTAAGAAATGTCAAGAAAATCCTCACCGTTCTTACTTCATTCACAGTTCTATTCATAAAAGCTACCGAAAACACAAGTAGACACTTAAAATCTCATGGCTTTATTTATTAAAAAAACAAGAAAACTATTAAATTGATTGAAAAACAATCAACACCTAAAATCAATGCAAACTAAGACAAAACTTATATGAACTGAATAATTGAAAATTACAATTATATATAAACCAAACAAATACAACTGTATTTTAGATGAACAACATTAATAAAAACAAACAACAAAAAAGCACAACGGGAACATCTTCAAAAATCTTCATTAAACTTCAAATTACCATACTTTGCTTGAAACAATGAAACATCGTTTGATTCATCAAATTTTCTTTTTATTCCACCATTTACCGACTGAAATTCAGGTAAGGTTTGTAAAGGAGCATTTGATATCTTATAATAGCTATCCCATTCCTCTAAACTAGAAGTCGAACCTAATGTAGACCCAACATTGGTTAATGAAGGTGGTGCATTCATATTAGTTGGCAAGGGTTCTCTTCTATAGTTGTATCCTGAGAATTGATCAGAAGGATCATTTCTTTGGTATCCATCACTTACCGCCTTTCTTATTCTCATTCCTATAAATGCCAACTTCGCAATATCAGCATCTACCTCTTGTTGAGAAGTGGAAGTTATTTGTATTGAATCAGCAGTTTGTTGTCTCTTGGATCTATGCTGTGTGCTCATTGTAAGATTATTACTTGTCTATAAAAAAGAAGGAGAGAGTTGTTAAATTTGGTGAATCCATTGAGTGGACAAACCAAATAAAAAAAGATTCCAGCCCCCTTTTTTTATAAGAAAAAAAAAACAGACAAAATTTCATTTTCAAATAATTACCTAAAGTAGATTTAAATTATTATGTCTGTTATCACCTGTTGTTTTGTTTACTTTCTAGTTTAGGGTTGTTCTAGATGAAAAAAAAACTGCAACCTATTACCAGCATTGATACGCCAATAATGAAGATGTACTTACTTCTAATTATGGGCTTTCTTCAGTGCTTTATATTGACACAAATACCAAGGTCAGTGATACATCTCGAAATATTCAGGTGGAAATAGGGAAGTCGTGGTTTTCAATTAAATTAAATATTTCCATAGTACTAAATGCAAAGTGACGATAATCTCCTCATCGAGTTTTGCTGCTTTTGAAGTAGTCTAGGTATTCTTTTTCAAGCTTCGAGAGTACTCCAGAGATCAGTGAATAAACCTAGAAAACATCATTCAAGTCACAAATGAAAATTTACAATACATAGTTGCAATTATAGGTTGGGGGTTCACTGGAAACTAAAGTCAGGTGACCTATATTTTGCCATGGTTTTATCTGCAGGAACGATTTCCGCTTTTTCGATTGTAATTGCCGTTTAAAGAGAACAATTAGCATTCGCAGTTAACTTCCATAATCATCTCTTTCTTTTCATTTAAGTGGGGGAAGCGAAAGATTAATATACTAAATTATTCCATCAACTTAGACTTCCATTTTCTTTAACTCTATAGGCAATAGACACCGATTGGAAAGTGTGCTATAAATTCAACTACAAATTCCCCATTCATCTTTATTTTTTTCTTTCATTATTCTCCACACAAGTTGTTTTTAAAAAACTTAACCCCTACACCAAGTTCACAAATGACTCCACCAAACTTCGAAATCTCATCAGCAATTGCTCGTGAATACGAATCAGAATATTCTGCCCACAATTATCATCCATTACCAGTGGTGTTCTCCCGTGCAGAAGGTGCTCATGTTTGGGATCCCGAAGGTAAAGAATACTTGGATTTCCTTTCTGCTTATTCTGCAGTGAATCAGGGCCATTGTCATCCCAAAATTGTGGAAGCATTGGTGGATCAAGCTAAGAAGTTAACTTTATGTTCCCGTGCTTTCTCAAGTGATGTCTTTGGTGTTTATGCTAAATATATAACTGAATATTTTGGTTATGAAATGGTTTTACCAATGAACACTGGTGCTGAAGCAGTAGAAACTGGATTAAAACTTGCTAGAAGATGGGGGTATGTTAAGAAGGGAATTAAACCAGATGAAGCTATTATTTTGGCTGCAGAGAATAATTTCCATGGTAGAACTTTGGGTGTTATTTCAATGTCTACTGATCCCGATGCAACCACTAATTTTGGTCCTTATTTGCAAGGGGTTGGACCAACTATTCCTGGTACTGATGGAAAACAATTGATTAGATATGGTGTCATTGAAGATATTGAATTGGCATTGAAGAATGCCGGTGATAAAATTGCAGCAATTTTATTGGAACCAATTCAAGGTGAAGCTGGAATTGTTGTCCCACCTCAAGATTATTTGACTAAAGTACAAGCTTTATGTAAACAATATAATGTTTTATTGATTTGTGACGAAATTCAAACTGGAATTGGTAGAACTGGTAAAATGTTATGCTATGAACATTCAAAAGATGTTAAACCTGATGTTATATTATTGGGTAAGGCCATTTCTGGTGGTATTATGCCAGTTTCTGCAGTCTTGTCATCTAAAGAAATCATGTTGACACTTTCTCCAGGATCACACGGTTCTACTTATGGTGGTAATCCATTAGCTTGTAGAGTAGCAATTGCTGCATTGGAAGTTATCAAGGAAGAAAATTTGGTGGAAAGATCTAAAGAATTGGGTCAATTTTTCAAAGATAAATTATTAGAATTGAAAGAACAATCAGGTGGTATAATTTCTGAAGTTAGAGGTAAAGGGTTGTTAACGGCAATTGTCATTGATGATTCCAAAACAAATGGTAGAACTGCTTGGGATTTATGTTTGCTCATGAAGGATCTCGGGGTATTAGCAAAACCAACACATGATAATATCATTAGATTGGCACCACCATTGGTTATCTCAGAAGAAGATTTATTAAAAGGAGTTGATGTGATTAAGAAATCTTTAGAGAAATTACCAAATACTTCAAAAGCAGCTCATTAAATGCCCTTGTTTATACTAGTTATGGATTTATATATTTTTTCTTCATATGAATTATCTATAGATTGTTTGACATTTTTTTTTTTCAATTAATGGACTTGATTCTATTCAACTTCAATACATAGATTGAGATCTCTACATATGGAGTAAAGCTCAGCAAATCAAAAATTCAATTTGAACCAGTCGAATGAATAAGATCCAATTCTTAGAAAGAGAGAGAACATACGGCAAAAATACTAAAACTAAACATAACCAAGCAGTATCTCGCCTCATTTCATTCTAAGGATGACACACATTACTGTGACCAGCAATTGAGTTTTTCACTATCATCGTATAACTGTCACTCTTTAAGTAAATGTTTCAGGTGAAGTTTAACATAATTTCAAAATTGATTTTTTGATTAACCTGATTTAGTTTCCAAACTAAAAATAGAAAAAATGTAAACAACAAGGGTGATCCACGAAATACTTTTAGATAGAAGGCATAATGCCCAAAAAGGGAGAGTCACGAAGTTTCAGCTTTTAGATGTCAGGTGTGTGTGTTTGTGTGCGAGGAGGGTCAAAGTGGTTCTTAGTATTGTAATCATCAATGCTGACACATTTACACCTGTGGTTTCTTTATTTTTTTTTTTAGTTTTTCGCATCCGATGATCGGATCTCCATTGTAGGTTTGGGTGTGGACATCTAAATAAACTTTTTTTTTACTAAGGTTGAATGTGTTAATACTAAGTTGTTTACTGTTAACATATCGTCAATAGTAGAAGCAAATTCACTCAGAATAAACTCAATGTGACCTTGAAGACATTTGTTTCAGGAACCAGCGGCGGAAAGCTTTTTTTTGTTTTAAAATAAATTTCCTCGGTTGATGAGTTTAAAATTTTTATTTTCGGTTAAATTTCCATGATTCCCCCCCAAAAAAGTGAGGGGTGGAGGGGCTACTCGTCGTTGATTAGTTTTTTTGGGGGCTATTTGTGATCATTTCTACACGACTAAGTTAAATTAAAATTTAATTTATCACAAGTTAATTTTTTTTCTTTTGCTTATAAAAAAAATATAAAAAACCCTCCACTTTTGAACTTTTTTTTTTGGGGGGAATGTTCAATTTATCATTCTTTTTGTAATTTATTAGAACGAAGCATTTATTTAAGTGTTTATTATTGCCAGCTTTTGTATTTAATCTCCCAACAAATATATATTAAAAATAAATAAAAACCATGTCATTCGTTGGTGGAGGCGCTGAATGTTCAGTTAACAATAATGTCATTTCTCAATTTAACAAACATACTCAACAGGATAGATCCTTACAACAACAAGCTAGTTCTAGTCAACAAATCATATCTAACCAAGGTTTCAAGAATGAGAACTTAATGAATTTGAGAGATAGACAAAATTTGGAACAATTTATGAATAATTCTCCTTCAAGTACTTTTCAATTTCAACCCATGAGACATGAATTAAATGCCATGCAACGTCATTCTCCCCCTACTCAACATTTACAACAACAACAACACAGTTGGTCTAGTGAATTCAAAACATCTCCTCCACAAGCCCATGCCCTACCGGTTATAAGTTCAACTTCATCCACTAAAACCCGTAGCGCAGGCTGGTCCTCGGAATTCCAAGCAAGTTCCCCACAACCTCAAATTCAACAACAACCACATCAACATTATACTACTTCTATTCCAAATAATATGATGATGGGCGGCTATAGACCTATGATGGGTATGTCCATGATGGGAAATATGATGCAACTGCCACATACTCAAAATGACCAACAACAACTGCAACAACCAAAGCAAGAAGAACCTGTAGTGGATTGGGATAACCACTTTAAGGAGATCGAAGAATTAACCACAGAGCAAGAAAAAGTTGAAGAAATAACCAAAGAACAACCAGTAGATGATGAAATTGTCATTGACGATAAATATCAAGCAACTTTCCAAGAAGTTTGGGATGGATTAAATTCTGAAGAATTAAGTGAAGATTTTATTAATCGCCAATATGAAGACTTTAGGCGCACACAAGGAGATACATTCCCCGCAGATATGACTCAATGGGAAAGAGATTTTGCGAAATATGTATCTACAAGAGCTCATTTTGGTGATTATCAATTTGAAGAAAAACAAAATAATCAATTTCTTGATTTGCCTCAGGATGTTGATCCTTATGAAATCGGATTACAATTAATGGAAAATGGAGCAAAATTATCTGAAGCAGCCTTGGCATTTGAAGCAGCCATTCAAAGAAATGAAAGTCATATAGATGCATGGTTAAAATTAGGTGAGGTACAAACTCAAAATGAAAAGGAAATTGCTGGAATTTCAGCTTTGGAAAAATGCTTGGAATTAAATCCAGAAAATCCAGAAGCATTAATGACATTGGCTATTTCTTATATTAATGAAGGTTATGATAATGCAGCATTTGCGACTTTAGAGCGTTGGATTTCAACGAAATACCCCCAAATTTCGGAAAAGGCAAGATTAGAGAATCCTTCTATAACTGATGAAGATAGATTTTCATTAAATAAAAGAGTTACTGAATTATTCCTTAAAGCAGCTCAATTATCTCCCAACAGAGCCAATATGGATGCAGATGTTCAAATGGGATTAGGTGTTTTATTTTATGCCAATGAAGAATTTGACAAGACCATTGATTGTTTTAAGGCTGCATTATCAATCAGACCCGATGATGCTGTGTTGTGGAATAGATTAGGCGCTTCTTTAGCCAATTCTAATCGATCTGAGGAAGCTGTTGATGCATATTTCAAAGCTTTACAATTAAAACCAACTTTTGTTAGAGCGAGATATAATCTTGGTGTTTCCTGTATTAATATTGGTTGTTATAAAGAAGCTGCTGAACATTTATTAAGTGGACTTTCTATGCATCAAGTTGAAGGAGTCGACACTGATATTTCAACATTAAATCATAATCAATCAACTTCATTGACTGAAACTTTGAAGAGGGCATTTATTGCAATGGAAAGAAGGGATTTATTAGAGTTGGTTAAACCAGGAATGGATTTGAATCAATTTAGAGGTGAGTTTAATTTTTAATGAGAGAGAGTCTGGGCACAACCACATTAAGTTTATATCC
Source organism: Hemisphaericaspora insectamans (assembly GCA_030578955.1). Taxonomy (NCBI): domain Eukaryota; kingdom Fungi; phylum Ascomycota; class Pichiomycetes; order Serinales; family Debaryomycetaceae; genus Hemisphaericaspora; species Hemisphaericaspora insectamans. Next base: position 10,628 of record JAKTZT010000047.1, on the reverse strand, counting down.
TCTCCCTAGAATCTGGCGTATATAGGATTTAATATCAGCCAGGCTATAGTATTTATATATATAAATGTATAAGAAAAAAACGAGTTTCTCTAAAGGGTATATCCTAAATAGGCATATTCAAAGTAAGATATTGTAACTACTAATAAAAACAGAGCTCGGTCGTGTATACTGATTCAAACGATTTATTCTAGAGGGAGCGTTATGACTCAGAATGAAAACATCCATTCTTGCATAGTTAAAAAAAGTGAGTCAACTTTTGTCTTTAATTTTTTTTTTTTCAAGAAAGGATTCATAAAAAAAGTTTTTTTTTTTTTTCAAATTAACCTTATCAAATTTCATTCCACACAACAACAACAAATGACATTCCCAATACTTCCATCAGTAGATTCTACTAAAGATACTGAAAGTATATCTGAATTCTCCTTAGTAGGTCAATTAGTGTTTCCATTTACCACTAGTTTATCATCTCCTCCAAAGCATTTTCTTCAACAATTCCCACCACATTTATCAATTAATGTTGATGCTACCAATTCACCAATTACTACAGAACAAGTAATTGAATCATTAAATGTTGGAGTTAAACAAGTGTTTATCCAGGCTTCACAATATCAAGACATTGTTGTTTCTACTGGTTTACCAAGTTCAAGATTTGCTGTTGAATTTAATAATGATGACGAAGTATCTGATGAGTTGTTGAAGTCAAAAGTTTCATTTATTTTCACTAATGAATTATCTAACAACAAGTTTATCGAATATAATAATAAGGAAAATAGAACCATTTATATTAAGAACAACTCCTTAACTCAAGAAGAAGCAAATAACTTGGCTGTTGTTGGCTATGTTCCAATTATTACTAGTGATAAGTTAACTACCAAAAAGGAAGAAGCCAACAAAGTGTCAATTTCGTCGTTATTTGTTAGCACATTAACAACAGACAGACAAGATGGTCTCTATACCACTTTAATCACTTCCCCAGCCCCAACTCATACTGCTTTAGGTATTGTATATTCATCTAAAGAATCAATTATTGCTGCAATTGCTGAAAAGGTTGGTGTTTATCAATCGAGAAAACGTCGTGATGAGTTATGGTACAAGGGTAAAACAAGCGGCGCTACTCAAACTCTTGTACAATTGTCAAGAGACTGCGATACTGATGTTGTAAAATTTGTTGTTGAGCCTAGATCAGGTTATGGCTTCTGTCACCGTGAAGACAATTTCACTTGTTTTGGTGACAAACAATTAGTTGACGATGATAATTCAATTGGATCAGGTATGGCCAAGTTGGATAATACATTAATCAACAGATTTAAAAATGCTCCACAAGGATCATATACCAAAAGATTATTTGATGATGAAAAATTATTAATTGCAAAATTAAAGGAAGAATTGGATGAATTGATCGAAGCTGGTCAACAAACAGTAGATAAGAGATCAGAGGTTGCTTGGGAATGTGCCGATTTGTTTTATTTCGCAATGGTTTGGTGTATTAAACACGGAGTTAGGTTGGCTGATGTTGAAAAAAACTTGGATATCAAATCTTTGAAAGTTTCAAGACGTAAAGGTGATGCCAAATCTGCTTACATTGAAAAGAAGGTTGATTCTACGGTCTCAGCAGCGGCAGCAGCTGATACCACTGAACCAGAATCTTATAAATTAGAAGTAATTACTATTGAAGATATTAATGCCGATTCTGAAGATCTTAAGAGAGCCATGACCAGGCCAGTTCAAAAAACCGCAGATATTATGAAGTTAGTATTGCCTATTATAGAAAAAGTAAAAGAGAACGGTGATAAAGCACTTTTGGAACTTACTGCTCAATTTGATGGTGTTCAATTGGAATCACCTGTATTAAATGCCCCATTCCCGCAAGAATTGATGAACATTTCAGAAGATATGAAAAAAGCTATTGATATTTCTATTTCAAACATTGAAAAGTTCCATTCTGCCCAATTACCAAAAGAAGAAGTTATGACTGTCGAAACTTGTCCAGGAGTATTCTGTTCCAGATTCGCAAAACCAATTGAGAATGTCGGTTTGTATGTCCCTGGTGGAACTGCCGTGTTACCATCTACAGCAATGATGTTGGGTGTACCTGCAAAGGTTGCTGGCTGTAAGAATATCATTATCGCCTCCCCACCAGCACGTGCAACTGGTAAATTGACTCCAGAGGTTGTATATGTTGCTCATAGATTAGGTGCGAAATGTATTGTAATGGCTGGCGGTGCACAAGCTGTTACTGCTATGGCTTACGGTACAGAAAGTGTACTCAAATGTGACAAAATTTTAGGTCCTGGTAACCAGTTTGTCACTGCAGCTAAAATGTATGTACAAAACGATACTCAAGCTTTATGTTCTATTGATATGCCAGCCGGTCCTTCAGAAGTATTGGTGATTGCTGATGAAAAGGCAGATGCCGATTTTGTTGCTAGTGATTTGCTTTCGCAAGCAGAACATGGGGTTGATTCTCAGGTTATTCTTATTGGTGTGGGTTTATCTAAGCAAAAATTGGCTGAATTCGAATTAGCAGTGAAACAACAAGCTGAAGTTTTGCCAAGAAAGGAAATTGTGGCTCAGTGTTTATCTCACTCGTATATTTTATTAGTGAACACGTATGAAGAAGCATTCGAGTTGTCTAATCAATATGCTCCTGAACATTTGATTCTTCAAATTGAAAATGCACCATCCTACGTTCCAGGATCAATTGAAAATGCAGGTTCCGTATTTGTAGGTGCATTGTCACCAGAATCATGTGGTGATTATTCAAGTGGTACTAACCACACCTTGCCAACTTATGGGTATGCCAAACAATATTCAGGAGTGAATACTGCCACTTATCAGAAATTTATTACTTCACAAGACGTAAGAGAAGAAGGCCTCAAGAGCATCGGAAAGGCAGTTATGACCTTGGCTGCCGTCGAAGGGTTGGAGGCACATAGAAGAGCCGTTGAAGTAAGAATGGAGAAGTTGGGATTGCTTTAATAGTAACAAAAGTAATAAATGTGGTTCAATATTTGTAAATACAAGACTGTTTTTTTATTTAGAATAATAATACATAACAATACAAAATAAAAAGATATAAAAAAGTATTTAAGCCAAAGTTTCGACATCATTTACTGGATTAATCAACTCTCTCAAGTACCTGAGTAAACGAACAACCTCCTTACCTAAATTGGCATCAATGACCGGAGTTAAGAAGACATCTAATGCCAAATGAACATCAGGGGTGACCCTAGCTAACGAATAAACGGCTTCTAAACTCTTTATCAGTTCTTCATGTTCTTTTGCATTCTCTAGTCCTCTGGCCAAGAGCACATTATTAACTAAAGAATTAACCACAATAAGAGCCTTGGTCAACACTAAGGTCAAAATTTTATATTCATTTGATTCTCGAGCAAACTTCCCTGTTTCAGAAGATAATGCAACCACAACACGAGCAAAATTCGATAAGATTAATTCACGATTATGCAAAATCCATAATAACGACAACCGGTTAAGTTGAGTGTTTAAGTCATCTATTGGAATTAAGTCTATCAATAATTTAACACCAAACAACATTTGCGAAATTGTAGGGGCTCTAATACAAATAAATCTGGAAAACTCATAACTATTGGCATCAAATGGAATGATACTTAAACACATTTGGAATGCTCTCGTCAATAATATGCCTGATTTGTAGGCATCTTTATTGTTACTCAAATATGCCATCACAAGTTTTCGGGTGTATTCTTGGTCAGAGACACTGACAACGAAATTATTAGTATAACTAGCAGTCAAACTGACATTCAATGTACCATTGAGTACTGCTTGTAATAAGGAACGATTGTGTGGCTCTTTGACTAATAGTTTGGTCAAGGCGTCAATACCAAAGGGGAAATAGGAATGGGTTTCAATATTACAACGTGGGATTCTAAATGGGTCTTCAATCTTTGGTCCAAACGAACTGATCAAAACAAATGATAAGAATGCTTCTTCTAAACTATGTAAATCAATGAAAAAGGAAATATTATCCAACATTAATAAACAATCCTTCAACAAGCATAACCTCTTTCTGCTAAATACAAATTTTGATCCATCTAATCCAATATTTTTGACTATTGAGAATAACAAATCCTTGAAAATCTTGTTACCCGCCATCGTTTTCTTGTTGAATTCAGAAAATGATATATTTCTTAAAATCATCGTGATTGTAATCAATTGATCAACCAACATCACTTGATCGTCTGCTGCGCTTTTAGTCTGCATCTTGCTAAAATGATACTTATTCTCTTGTTTGAATTCTTGCAAAGCAGTCAAATAATTTGCTAAATAAAATGAACCAACTTCAGCTGTGTGGCGTTCAGGAGTAGTGGCTGCGGAAACTGGTTCCTTTTCTGAAAATATTTCATCAACATCAATATCTGAATCATCCTCATCGGAAACTATTGCCCCGGTAAGTGAATCCACCACGTATCTAATATCTTCACCAACTAATGCTCCAGATTGAGATACATATTTCTCAAAAACGTTATCGATTTGGCTGTTAGAACTCAATTTAGTGACATCTGAATTCACAAATTGGTCGGCATCTTGAGCCACGCCATTCACAATTCGGTTTAAAACAACTTTTCCAAGTTTGGAGAGTGAATCTAGCAATTCCAAACAATCGTCGATTCTGAAGGTGTAACTTGCATCTGAGGTAGTTACAAGTAAAGTATTCAACGAATTGATGACCTCGGCACTATTAAAACCAGTATCACTTTTAAGACCCATCGTTAACGCTTGGAGATTAATCGCACCTAATTCAGGTGCAAACAAATAAACCGGCTTTGTAAGTTCAATCTCACTAGCAACCTGGGAAAGCTCTTTGATAGAATATGGACCATGAGTATCAACGACCTTTCTAAATGGAATATAATTCTTAATTATGTTTGCTTCTTCCTTTTTGACTTCCTGTTTCATTGTCTTCTGTGCATTTGCCGCAATATCGAGCTGACTACCACGACCACTTGACTCCATATTCATTTGCTGCAATGGCGATTGTTGACTTTGGCGCGAGATCGATCTTCCGGTTGTTGGGAGCGTAGTTTGAGAATTTGGACGAAGCATCAGCGGCATTACTTGTGGCTGTTGCATTTGTTGATGTGACTGCGTAGATGGCTGCTGTTGTAGCATGGTCTGTTTGTTCTGTAGTTGATTCTGGATCACCATGGACTGTTGAAGATTAAGTTGCTGATTACTTCCAGTTCGAGATAACTGTTGCGATTGAATATATGGAGAATTAGATACACTCGGGGAGTTATGCGCTGATGAATTACTTGCTCGAGAAAGTTTTCTTTGCAGAGGAGTAGGCGCATTGCTTAACATTGGACTCTGCTTCTGAATTCCTGTAGATCCAGCGAAATTAGCAATCGCCGGAGATGGAATGTTCGCAGCTGGTGACATTTGGCTCAATGAATGCTGTCTCACTTGCTGCTGCTGCTGTTGTTGTTGTTGTTGGAATTGTTGTTGTAACTGCTGTCTTTGTTGTAACTGTAATTGCTGCTGCTGTTGCAGAGGTTGAACCAGTTGTGCTTGTTGCATTTGTTGTTGGTGTAACTGCTGATATTTTGAAATTATGTTGCTTTGAAACTGTGTCTTACGTTGTTGAATATCTCTTGACCCATCTGGAGTAAGAATATATTGATCATATGGAAGCAAATAGTTGGCGTAACAGTTACACACTTCAGTATCCGTTCTTTCCCTAACGGCAGGGTCCTGTGGGTTCAATCCCTCATAAAGCCCGAGTCGTTGCGCTATAACAAACCAAGGGGTGTTAGGATGTTGTGGATTAAAGGGCTGTTCGATAAATCTTTGCAATTGTTGTGGACCACCAAGTTTTTGAGAAAAAATATGAATAATGAATAAATTAATTTTCTTGTTATTAATCATGATTGATGGAGGAATTGGTGTACCTCGACGGCTCATGAAATCATACAATGTTGTTAGGAATAATTCTATTTGCATTTGCACTTGTAAGGATTTATTAACTTGTTGAGGAGGGTTTTGCTGTTGTTGCTGCTGCTGTTGCGGTTGAGGAGGCATCGCCGAGCCCATTTGAGGGGATATAATATTGCTCATTGGGGTTCCTGCGTTATAGGTTCCTCCTTGGCTGATATTTCTGTGAAGATTTCCTGGAATATTACTAGGCATAATCGGAGTTCCTTGCAGGGCAATAGGAGTCTGTCCTTGAGAGCGAGCACCATTGTCAGGAAGATTCATAGGTGACTGCACTGAATTCTGTGGAGACATGCCGTAGTTTTGGGGTTGACCCTGCTGTTCTTGCTGTTTCTGTAACATCTTTTGTTGCATTACTTGTTGTTTCATTCTGTAGAATTGCTCTTTGTTACCTTGATTTAATTGTTGTTGTTGTTGATAATTGATTGGTTGCATATGCTGAGTTTGTTGTTGTATCAGCTGTTGAGCTTGTTGCCTGGCCTGTTGTTGTTGTTGCGCATGTGCTTGTCTAATAAACATTTGCGGATTAAGAGTCTGATCAGTCTGCGCGGAGGATTGGCTTGCATCTCGTTGAGGTTGACCATACACATCACTAGCTAAATTCTGTGATTGTGTTTGAGGAGTTTGTTGCTGTTGTTGAGAGTGGTTCTGACCTTGGTTCTGATCAAATATGGAGTTTAGAAAATCATCATTACTGGACCCTTGCCCTGAATTGTTATTGGTATTTAAAGGGCTATTAAAAGCATTATCGTTAAGCCAGTTACTATCTGACATGATGAATGATTTGTTTCTATTAAATGTATTGGCTGGTTAACTCACAGTATAAATGGATTTCAATTGTTTATATTTAAAAAAAAACTGAACTCCCTCAAATTGAAAAAAAATAAAAAAAAAAGTCATACCAGAGTTTTTGAGTAGCACACGCACTTTTCATGCAATACATTCAAATATTATCAAAGTGTTGTATCTATTAATCAGTTATATATAAAAAATTCTATAAACTCTACCAAAACTTCCACCATCTCTTCTGGAGTTTCTTAGATAATGCCTTATAATGTTCCATTTCACCCCAACAATCTCTTCCCCATTCACATCCTGCCATATTTATAACAAAATCATGATTTTGAAAGAAGTATTGTGGATCATCAGATTTATCAGAACATGCACCTGGCGGGAAAGCATTAATTTTTCTTAATGGTAGAAATCCCACTCTTTCTCTGATCCATGGCTGAGTGGAGAATAAGGATTCTAGCGCATCTTGTTCTTTATGTTCCCATTGCATATGCATTTGTTCATACATGGCAGGATCCCACCATATATCCAAAAGCATTTCTGACCAACTAGATCTTCTCATTAAAAAAGATCCCAAATTAAACCCTCCACAATCTTGAGTAATGACCATGTCAACTGGCTGAGTATAATCAACATATGGAATATCAGTTCGTAATGCTAGAGGATTAAACGATTCTAATGTTCTATAAGTTGCATTTTCTAAATCATTTAAGAAATGTTCCTCTAATGATATTGATGGTTCCATAATATATGTATGTAAATCTAACCACCAAAACCACTCTGTATTTGGGAATTGGCGCATTGTCTGTTTCATGATATCTACCTTTTCCCAACTTTCTCTCCATTCATGAGAATACCTCTTCTTAATGGTCATGTCTTTGATAGTTAATCCATATCCATGTCTTTTTGCATAATTCTTCTTATTAGCAATTGAAGACCTTTCTACCGACCATTCTTGAGGAGATTTCCATTTCAATACACCTCCACCTTCATTGGCAGCCAAAATAATAACAACCTTGGGATCTTTAGGTTCAAAATGTGGAATAAATGGGGCATTGGTAAACCATGACAAGAATAATAATAGTAGTATCAAAAGGCATGTCTTTTTATGTCTAAGGGACCATTCCGTTAACATATTAACTTTGGATTCAACGAAATTGGCGGCTCTCGTAAACATGGACTGAGATTTGTTTGGTTTAAAAGTAGTGGAATAATTTTGATCACGAGAATGCTCTAAAGCAATATCCTCATGATTGCCTCTCGAATAAGGTAACGCATACCCTTCCTTCTCACTCATGTTTAAAAGTTTGAAGAGAATAAGATGAGTTTTATCAACATCACACACAAATTCCAATTCCAATTTTTTTTTTTGATGTCAAACAGAATTATATGCGACATTGCCGAATCGACACTTAAATGTCGCGTTGAAAGGTCACTGTTATCAATTATTTATAAACATCTATTATAGGGTATCTTCACTTTAATGGAAGTAGATGTTGTTCTAAACACTGTTGCCTACATAATGGACACTCTGGGTGTTCTCGAATCCAATCAACTATACAATCCCAACAAAATAGGTGACCACAATTTGCAGCTGAAGGATTGACCATGGGGGATAAACAAAGCATACAATTTCTTGAATTTTCAGGTAGATAAGGTAATTGCTTTTCATCTGATAAGTCAATGATCAAAGTAGCATCATAGTTGTGACTCAAACTGACTAATTGGTGTATACTCTCTATGCGATCCTGGTGGCTTGTTGAATCCAACCCATCTTTTTGCTTTCTGGCTGCTTTAATTATATCATCATTATAGTTCTTTAAACTAATAAGAAGCTTAACAACAAACTGAACAATTATAATCACACCCAATAAAGAATAATTTCCAGTTCGTTCAATCTTTTTTTCATCTTTGTTATGACCATAGGCATAACGTAACCCAAATATTCTCTTTGAGAGGGAATAGAATTCTCCCTTGAAATAAAAAACTGCAATGTGTATATTAAGAATGGTATCAAGTGTCTTGTAATAGTTGGATAATATTTGCATTAACCATCCTTTGGAATTATCCGTGACTTCGTCATCATCTATTTGATTCAGTCTCAACCTTTTGACAATTTTGTTCAATATATAAGGAACAACGGCATATGATAATATGAATCCTAATCTAGGTAGCAATTTAGGTAATCGTCTTCCGGATTTACTTACATAGATTAAATCAACATATTCCTCACCCAATGTTCTTGCACCTAATAATGTGGTAAGCAGCAAATAAAGCGCCTTGGCCAACACAGTAATTTCTTGAGGGTAAGCATTGATAAACCGCTGTCCTTTTAATATCAGAAGAAACTCTTGTATGTATGTTCTATATTGCGATTCCACGTATGTATCCTTTTGATGCGCACGAACTGTTTTCTGGTTAGTATTATTTTCTTTATAACATGCTCTGCTGAGTTAAGTGCTATAAACATACCTATTGTTGCAGCATCGGCAAAGGGTAATTTCCTGTTGGAATCATTTACAGACATGTCTATACTAATTTATATTTATGAGAACAAGAAAGAATTGGTGGTGGGGGTTAAAGTTAAATAGAATTATGTTTTTTGTTTCTAACTTCTTTCAGTTTATTTTACCGAGGTATATGGGTCAAAAAACTATCTTATATGCAGGTACCCACAATTTATTCTTGTGTATTCATGAACCAAATAGCCCATCTGATCCCCTACATTGATATATATGGGCACATGTATCCCCGGGAGATATATGAATTCCTCACTTTCTTGTTACGGAAAATAAAACAGAGCAAAACGAAGGCTATGTCGTTTCTAATTGCAGACAGATTAAAGAACATCGGTCACAAAGAACGACAAATTTCTGGAAGTGGCTGGATAATTCCAACAAAGGGCTTAAATCCATTACCAACCATCTTTTTATTTATGAATGATCTGCGAGAATTCGAAAAAAAGCATTTTGCATCGTCACGAATATCCATCTTTGAACTATTTACGTTTTTATAATCCCATGCTCCAATTTCTTCGTACCAATTAGCTTGCAGGCTACTTTGGCGATTTTATTTTGATCTTTCTGCACCAAACGAAAGACACAATTGATGGCTAAACTAACATGAATTTATAAAAAAAAATGGTTTAAAGAAAAATTTCGCATGCCGTTCAGTGGGTACGTGCGACGTCTCAGAAGGACGATGAGTAGGTGGGTGTATCGGAAGGTTTTTCCTTCCTTTAAATTTAAGGAAGTAATAAATTCAAGGTTAAGCTAAATAAACCGAAGAACCACTTTGAACTGAAAATAAAAATTTTATCTTTTCGTAAACATTGGTATCGTAGCTCGGATAGAACAACACTACAAGTGCATTACCTTTTCGATATACAAGATATAAATGTCTGCTTCAATTGAATACCCAGCAGGGATTTCCCTTCCACAGTTTTCCGCACTCGAGTTACATGATGGTTCAGGCTACAGTGTCAAAGATAGATTATGGGGTGCTCCATCTAAAGAGGTCCTAGTTTGCTATTACTACTGCGACAAATTCTTTGGCACAGTCTATGACGAATTTCTCTATGATCTTGATTCTGTGCTTGAAGTCACGACCGAAGACTACGAGCCTCTTATTATTTCATTCAGGAATTTGAAAATTACTACGATGAAAAAATACGATGGGTTGGTTTCCCTATTGCCCAAAAGGATCTCTAAATCCATTATATTATCAGAGAAAATAAATTCTAAATTCCAGAAGATTGTAGATCAATATGCCAGAGCACTCATCTCGCAATCTTTGGAGAAATTTCCCGAACAGACAGATTTTGCAAAGTGTGCGAATTTCCGGTATAAGATCGATCAATCTGC
>JAKTZT010000046.1:0-33860 GCA_030578955.1 Hemisphaericaspora insectamans | reverse complement strand
CCGAAACATTACCCTCCATCATCTTCACTGCGGCTATTTATGGATTCATCAAAGTTATTATACAAGAATTTCAGTCATCAAATTGACCCAAGAACTTGGAATTTATCATATGCGCCATATTCAGTATTATGTCCTTCTCACTGCTTAATCAGACAAGCCAATGAAGTAAGTATTTACTCTTTTATATTTGTAAATGGCATGGAACAAATTACTAACTTCACTTTTGTTAGACATTGTGTAAAGAAGAACAAACCTACATCACCAATCGAAACATCAAAACCGAACCCTACATAAAATCCCTTCTATATCACAATAAAATCCCCAATTTTGATATTGAATCGTTTTTTAGAGACAAATCAAAACCTACAACTATAGCCCTCGCGTTTTCAGGTGGAGGTTACAGATCAATGTTAACAGGAGCAGGAATTCTTTCTGCATTGGATTGTCGTGGTAAGCAACCTTCACAACTTTCTGGGTTTTTACAAGCTACTACATACATAGGTGGTATTTCAGGGGGCTCATGGTTAGTTATGAGTAATTTTGTGAATGATTTCGTACCTGTTCACGAATTATTACAAGATCCCATAAATGGCTGGAATTTTCAAGATCTGTTGTTACAGGGTGTACCGAATTTTGATCCAGGTGATATTCAGAGGCATATTATAGAGAAAACTACCAATAGGAATAGGGATAACCTGAGTGAAGTTAAGAAGGAGCCTAGCACTCCTCATTATAGTTTCTTTGGGAATATCTTGAAGTTTTTCAGTTTTGGAAAATCAAATCTGACAATCCCAATAGCTGATGAGATTAAAGAAAATGACGAGGATCATGAAGATAACTCATTATTGTACACCTGGGTTAAAGGATTGTTTTACAGGCCGAAGATTACTAATTCTTCAGCATCATTAACCACTACTGGCTTGAAAAGAGAGATCGCTTTAAAGGAATACCTAAAATTTTACAAGGAATTGCTTATTGAAGTTAAGGATAAGAAAAGGTCCGGGTTCCATACTAGTTTAACAGATTACTGGGGGAGAGCATTAGCAAGAAGAATATTTACATCACAAGCAAGAACTCCCGGAGTTACAGTTACCGCAGCCACTGAATCCTTAACTTCTTTTCTAAATTATGAACAACCATTCCCAATCATTGGTACTGTTGAAAAAGATCCAAGTCAACAAGAAACCAGCAGTTTAGATTCTCATGTCTTTGAATTTACTCCATATGAGTTTGGATCTTGGGATTCATATTTAGATGCATTTATACCTATAAAATACTTGGGATCACATTTAAGGAATGGTGAATCTGTTCACAAAACAGAAGATGACAATTATAGTTATTGTATTTCAGGGTTTGATAATGTTAGTTTCATCACTGGAACTTCAAGTTCATTATTCAACCATATCTTTGTATATCTTTACAAATTATTGAATAATTTCCAATTGGAAACTAAATTAGCAATTGAAAGTATCTTAAAATCATTTGGATTAAGTTCCGAATGGAAATCATTAAAGAGCCCTCAACTTCATCCTGATTATGCATTATATTCTCCAAATCCCTTCTATCAATTTAAAGGTAAAGAAGAAACACCTCTTCATTCATCTAGTATTTCCCAAAGTTCTGATTTATATTTAGTTGATGGCGGTGACGATGGACAAAATATCCCATTTCAACCATTTCTTAGACAAGCAAGACAAGTTGATGTTATTGTTGCCTTTGACATGAGTGGTGAACACCAAAATTTCCCCAATGGGACAGTATTACAGCAAAGTTCCAAGAGGTTTAGACAATTGAATAATACTAATATTGGAGTTCCTTCTTTTAGACTTCCGCAAGATAGAGCAATTATTAAATCGGTATTTCCTAAAGTCCCTTCCCCTAAAGAATTAGTTGAGAATGACTTATTGGGTCGTCCTATATTTTTAGGCTGTGATATAACGAAGGATTATGTGACTCTAGAAACTGAAAGTGGCCCACAATCAAAACTACGTTTATTTGATGAGAGTTATTTTCCACCTATAGTGGTTTATTATAGCAACCATAATTATGGTTTTGCAGCCAACACTTCTACATTCCAATTAAGTTATACTACTAAAGAAGTAAATGGAATGATTAATAATGGATATAATCTAGCGACAAGCTTGAATTCTAGTTTATATCCTGTTTGTTTGAATTGTATAATGTTAAAGAGAGAATTTGATAGGTTGATATTGACCCAAGAAGACGGCAATAATACGAATCCGACTAGTGACAAAACAACCAAGAGGGAGAAGAATTTTGTCATTCCAAAGACTTGCGAGACTTGTTATAAGGTTTATTGTTGGAGGTAATCTTTCTTTGATATGCTGGTATAGTTCAACTAGGGGGGAGATAACAAGTGAGTTAAAAAAAGAAAGAAAGATTTCTCTATTTGGAATTCAATGGGAAAAAATTCTGTCACCATTTTTTTTCTTTTTTCTTTTTTTCAAATCAAAAAAGTGTTTGAGGCTAAAGAACACCACATAGATTGAATACTTACATAAATATACATATATATAGTAAACACCACACATAATATCTACTTCATTAACCGTTAAGCTCCTTAGTTAATTAGACGAGAGCACTGATTATATACGAAAATTTATTCAATCAAATATGGCAGGTGTTAGAAATTTAAAGGTTATTGGCCTCACGTTCCTTGTTATTGCATTGGTGTTTATATTGCACCGAACTGGTCAAAATGCCGCTGCTATGGTACATTCGCAAGCATCCGATCAAAATGGTAACAAATATGCCGCGGCTAACCTTAACAATAATCCGGCAGAACCCAAAAAACCAAGTAGTAATGTGATTACAGCCAACAAGATCGTCAATTCAAACAATGACGAACAAGAGGATGCGGAAATCAACAGGCAAATTTCAGAAAATCAAGATGCCAGTAATCCTAACCCTAACTCAAGCGAATCTAAGGATTCAAATGGCGAATATGACCCAGCTGCCGATTTTCTCCAGATTATGGGCACTGCTCCCATGACTGTTTTTTCAAAAACATACTGCCCACATTCTAAGAGACTCAAGGAAATATTACTGAAGTATGATATAACTCCACAGCCTAACTATGTTGAATTGGATAAACATCCCCATAGGGTCCAATTACAAGCATATGTGAAGGAAAAGACTGGTAGAGGTACTGTGCCCAATGTATTGGCGGGGAGTAGTTTGGGGAGTAGAGGTGGTGCTGATGATTTCAGCAAATTTGATGAAGAAGGATCCTTGATTGATTTGTTGGTTGAATGGGGTCAAGGGAAATTAGATGTGAAAAAGAAGACACCACCATCGAATGGATAGGTTTTATTCTGGACCAGTAGATAATAGTAGTGTTTTCTCCACCGTGTTTAGAATATAAGTTGATTTTATTATACATACAATGATTTATCAAAATTGTGTTCTCTTTTTATAAAAAAAACACTAATGTAACATTAAAAAAGAATAAAGCATTGGAAACCCACAAACTATTAAATAGCTATTTAAATTATATATACTCTTTCAGGTTCAAAACGAAAACTTTAATTCAATTTAGAACTTGGAGAATTTCTTGGCTTTAGAAGCGGCAGCAGCAACCTTTAAGACGTTGAATCTAACAGTCTTGGAGATTGGTCTACATTGACCAACGGTAACAACATCTCCTTCAGAAACACGGAAGGCTGGGGAAACATGAGCAGCGACATTCTTGTGTCTCTTTTCGTATCTGTTATATTTTGGAACATAATGCAAGTAATCTCTTCTGATAATAATAGTTCTGTGCATCTTGGTGGAAACAACGGTACCAGTTAAAATCTTACCTCTGATAGAAACGGATCCAACAAATGGACACTTCTTGTCAATATAAGAACCTTCAATGGCGGCCTTTGGGGTCTTGAAACCTAAACCAACATCCTTGTACCATCTCTTGGTCTTTCTGTTGGCTTTGGCCTTTGGGTTAGTGAAGATGTGTGGTTGCTATAATGAATGTTAGTATATTTTAAAACACTTGACTTTTCAGAAGAAAGTATCCAAAAGTATGGAATCATTGCACAGGGAGCGTGGAGAGCATGGAGTTCATGAAGTGGCGTGGATAAATATAACGGAATAATTTTGGGCTCTCGGATATTTGGTTGTTTTCGTTGTTGTTGATTTGGTTGAAAATTTCAAATGTTATTTATATTCAATATATTATTAGAACTTGATCATAGTTGTAAGTGAGTTATCTGGTAGTAGTAAAAAAACATTTCCTTAAATAATAATAATTTAGTGGTTTGTAATATGAGTTGGAACTTGCTTGTTATATAGTTCCGATATTCTTCGATATGTGTTTTCCAATGATTAATCCATTTCGTTCTTGTCATTTAATCTCCATTCCGGCTGATTCGTTTATGCAAATGTATACTCTGTCTTCCACTGATGTAACTATCTACAAACCTTTTGGAAAGCTCTTTCAGATTGAACAGTTAATTCAGTAGCCATCTTTGTCTTGTTGTCCTAAGTAAACCTCTAAACCTCTTTCTAGTGAAAATTGAAAAAAAAATTTTTAAAGGTTTTTTTTTTGTTGGTAGCCAGGAATCGAGAGAAGCGTTGTGCTAAGGGAAAAATGGGTAGCACTCTCACTATTAAAGTTCCCACTCAGTAAGCAAAAAAAATCTATTGTTACTGTGAGCGATGACTGCGGCTCACCTTTGACTGTGTAACTAAACATGGAGAAAAATTAAAAAATTGTTAGTGACTGCATACAATTAGGGCAGCAACCCTATTTCATATTTGATAGCACGTGATCAGAATATTTGCTGTTCTATTTTTGACATTGTCTCCCCGCAATAGGAGTCTTTTTTTCTGGTGAGTGCGATACAGTAAAGTTTTGGTGGTGTTAGGGAGTGATTGTAACTTCCTAATTAGGAAGTCTAACTAGCAATATTTACGATCACACACACACACAGAAAGTTTCATGTTGTAGATAGAAAAGCTCCTTAAAATATCACACACTTTGAGAAGCATACCATTTTTAACTTATGCCTAATCCTTATAACATCCATTGATAGCAAGCCATATATTAACACTTTATACACTCACAGACATATATATTAATTTTGTCGTTGTAACAATTCTTTTGCATACGGAACGACAAATGAACTCATCAGCAACAAACAACTCTAATAGTACACCACATTCAAGGTATAATTTACCCAAGTTTACAAGAAGTCAACATGGATATCAGTATCTGAATAACAATACCAGCAACAATAATGCTGATACGAATAGAGTAACATCTAACGATACATCTTCAGGTACTATGGGTCACGGACATCCGAACACATCCATATTTTTACATCCCACGGACACATCATTTGCTCATACAACTAGAACTGTAAGTTCTTCATCTACTATAAGTACCCCAAGTCATTACACCAGACGATATCAAAGACAACAAGAACAACAACAACAGCAACTGCAACAGCCACAACAGACAAAGACCACACTGAAGAAGAAGCCACCAGTTGTTCAAAAAACCAAGAGTGGTCGACTAATCAAGACAAAATTATTAAATTTATCACAATCACTGAAACATTTCCTACGTAATTCAGAAATTAAAGATCTTGAACTTGAGAAGAATTCAAAGAAATCCATTGCTAGTGATGGCTCCAGGAAAGTTGGAGCTATGGGGTTTATACTACGAAAACCGACAAGTCAACCGGACCGCTACGATTATTCCGTATTTACTCAGAATCCAACATATACATTTGAAGTCGATATCAAAGACAATAATACTCTTCCACCTGCAATCAAACAATCTCAAATCAAAGCTTGGGAATCTGCAGAACGAATTTCTCAAAGTATTATATTCGGAAATTGCAGTGATTCAGACTTGGATGAAAGTGAATCTGAGTATCAGGAAGAAGAAGATCCAATAAGATCAATACCGGGGTATACTGAAGGAGAAATCAAAATATTATTAACATCATATAAAGAAGTTCAACAGTATACCAAACTTCAATGTGAAACAAGTGACCCTGATGAAATTGACAGGAAAAAGTTATTGGAATATAAACGGAAACTTTTGAATAAACAAGAACGAATATATTTACAGCAAACTAATTCAACTTCGAGTTCATTAGCTAATAAACGACAATTGCAAGTGTTACAAAAGAAAGAATTAATTGGAAGATTATTTGGATATAATAATTTTTTGAATCAAGATTATGTGACTAATAATTGTCATTATTCCTCTCTTGATAGTTTGGCAAATATGCAGAGAACAATGAATGAAGATAAAGAGGAGATTAATGGTTTAATTGAAGAGAATCAAGCGTTTATACACAACCAAGAAGAATTAAAGAAAAGTCTAAGAGGACTTGAAACTAAAATGGACGAGTTTTGGAAATGTACCAGTAAGAGGAGAAGTTGGCATCTACGATCAGAACCTGATGGTGAAGAATTGGAATATAACAGACTTCGACATTTGACTAGGAAGAAATTGGATAAGATATATGATACCAATATTAACGAATACGAAAAGAAACAGAGTGGAAGAGGATACAATCTTGATATAAATAATGGCGAGGGGGAATATCGAGAGTTTACATTTGATAGTGACGATATTGATCAGGTTATGGATCTGGAAGATATGGATAAAGAGTTGATAGAATTGACTTTATCTCAATTAAGAAGACAAATTAAGCAACAGTAAGATGTATAAAAGGATATAGATAAATGAATATTTTGTAATATCAACAAAGTAATTAGATTTATCTTTTAGGTTTGTTTCTTTTAATCCGTAGTAAACTGCTTTTCAAAGGGCCATTTATGATCCCGAGTAAGGGGGCAACATTTCAATGGAATTCTGCCATTTGGATTCAATCAAAACTCTTAACATTGACAGGTTTTTTTTACTATGTTCTAAGTTCTAAGTAGAGTGCTAAGATCAAATCATTCAAGTTTGATTGTCTCAATTAATAAGCAGGGCGCGGAGATAATGATGTTTTTTTTCTTTACGTAATCTCTTCTATATATAATTTATAAGAAGGGGCAGTTCGAAAAATTTCAGTTTTTCATTTCCGAATTGATTAATCATCATCATAACCAGGAATATAAAAAGTTTAATTGATTGCCACCTCCTTTTTATCAATTGAACTGCAACCCACTAAATGTTTAACAATTTCTTGAGACAATCAAATAATAGATTAACACTTATATCAAAACAATTATTATCAACGACAACTATATCAATGGCTCCAATCCAATCTCAAACTAAATACGACTATCTTGTTATCGGTGGTGGTTCAGGTGGTGTTGCATCCGCCCGTCGTGCCGCAAAATATGGTAAGAAAGTCTTGCTTATTGAATCCAAATACAAGAAATTAGGTGGGACTTGTGTTAATGTTGGCTGCGTACCTAAGAAAGTCATGTGGTATGCTGCTGATTTAGCACACAAGAAACATCAATTGAAGGCATATGGACTTTCAGAGGAGTTACAAGAGACTGAACATGGTCAATTTGATTGGAAGGGAATTAAAACCAAAAGAGACGCTTATGTGAAGAGATTGAATGGGATTTATGAAAATAATTTAAAGAAAGAGAATGTTGATTTTGTTTATGGATATGCTAAATTTGTTAATTCAGAGGCCGATGTTGAAGTTACTTTAAGTGCTGACCAAGAAATTGCGTTCTTGGGAGAAGGTAAAACTTTTAGTAAGAATGAAAAATTGACTTTTAAAGCCGATAAGATTTTAATTGCTACTGGCGGTGCGCCGATTGTTCCTCCAAAAGTTGATGGATCTGAGGCAGGAATTACATCTGATGGATTCTTTGAATTGGAATACCAACCAAAAACAGTAGCAGTAGTTGGTGCTGGATATATTGGGGTTGAATTATCTGGTATTTTCAAGAGTTTTGGCAGTGATGTTCATTTCATCATTAGAGGTGATACCGTTTTACGTTCATTTGATGAAATGATCCAAAATACAATCACTGATCATTATGACCAAAAATTAGGTATTAAGTTTCATAAACAATCTGGCGGGGTTGTTAGTTGCGATAAACTCGCCAATGGTAAGAAGAAAGTCGTTTTAGGCAATGGTACCGAATTGGAGGTTGATGAATTAGTTTGGACTGTTGGTAGAAGTGCAGAGATTGATATTGGATTAGAAAAAATTGGCGTTCAAATTAATGACAGACATCAAATCGTTACTGATGAATTTCAAGTCACTCATAACCCCAAGGTATTTTCACTTGGTGATGTTATTGGTCATGTTGAGTTAACCCCCGTTGCGATTGCTGCAGGTAGAAGATTATCAAATAGATTATTTGGCGGTGAACAATTTGCTAATGATAAATTAGATTATTCCAATATCCCTTCTGCTATTTTTTCACATCCAGAAGCTGGTTCAATTGGATTATCAACCAAACAAGCAATTGAGAAATACGGCGAAGAAAATATTAAAGTATATAGTTCCAAATTTACCGGTATGTATTATGCAATGATGGATAGTGATGAAGATAAGGCACCAACAGCATATAAGATTATTTGTGCTGGGCCAGAAGAAAAAGTGGTTGGTTTACATATGGTTGGTGATTATAGTGCTGAGATCTTACAGGGGTTCGGGGTTGCTGTTAAGATGGGCGCTACCAAGAAGGATTTTGATAATTGTGTTGCTATCCACCCTACTTCTGCTGAAGAATTAGTTACTATGGTATGATGATAGAAACAAACAGAATCGGATTTTTGTCCATGTTCTTTACTATAAACTTTTCGTTAAAAAATATACATCTGATACTAATATACAACATTTCTTGTCAACCACTAGAACTGAAAAAATGATACCTTCTCTCAATCTCATATTGGTTCGTTTTAATGCCTCGACCTCTTTGGAGGTGGGCCCCTAATTGGTGGTTTGGGTTTCTCCCCTGGTTTCATAAAAAACATAGGCGCATTCTTAAGGATATCAGGCACGCTAATAAATCTAATCATCGATCCTCTGACAAATACCTGATTCATATATGAGGTTTCTCCTGTTCTTCCCTTAGTTATAACCACATCATAAAGGGAAAGATTCATGTTATCTTCATTTTCCAAGAGTTTACCACGATACGTGTCTCCAGTAGTAAGTTCTAGGGATATTATATGGCCCTGGGCTTCGTTTAGAAGTCGTACTGGGATACCTGCTGACATGATTTTGTATACTGGATTGAGGGGGATTTAGTAGAGGGGAAATAAGCTGCTTTGTATCAGCTGGTTAGTTGATGATTTATGAGATGGTTTTTAAAAAAGTGCTTTTTCCTCAACGAAAAAATCCATCAACAGTTGGAAGCGCCTCACAAAGTTAATTAGCTGCGTTGGGGAATTGCAACGGTAAAGGAATATCTCATATCAGATATTGCCATGCATAATATACCAGAAGAAGTAGTAGCAATGAATCCATAAATAAATAACTACTTTGCTGTGGTTGCACACTTATAATTTCGTTAACTTCTTTATTTAATGCTTCATCGTTTGAGAATATTAAGGAGCGACATTGATGTTTAAGCTAATTCACCAATTGATCTCTCCAAGACAGTGTAATGATATCTAGCGTAACAGTTATAAAATCTACTCCCAAACGATTTGATGATAGGGAATCAGCTACATTAGTAGGAGAATATTTTTTTCACACAACGTTGTGCCAAGCCAAGAAGAAGAACAAACAGTTATGGTGTCTCTTCTATTGGATGAAATCAATGACTCTAAATATGATAAGAAATGGAACACTACCCCCGCCCCTGATTAAACGTTTCGAATGTTATGAAGAAGAATCCGATTAGGATTACCATGTTAGAGTGCCATGGTTTTTTAATCTTGCAGCCTACCAAGTTCAGATCTTCAACTCTGCTACAAAAAAGGCGTTTCCGCCTCCATCCCCTAAACTTACCCACGATGGCCATACATTTCTATTGTCAGATTATAAATCACGTTATATTTCAGGTCCACTAATGCAGCATTGCAATTGGTTTTGTTTCGTACATATGTACGATGTATGAAGTACAAATATACTTGCATCAATTGAAATGATGGATTAGATAACAATCACAAAGGAAGTCTTCTTCCGTCATTTCATGTTAACTTACTAGGCAACGCATTGCTTGAAAAGTTATTAATACCAAGAAAAATATTAGCATTTAGTTGTCTTTGTAACTCAAAAAAGCATATTTCCGAACAACTTTTGTTTTTTATGTGAAAAGTTGTCACTTCGTTTATAATGAAGCACCACAATGACCCATTGTTTTAATGCAAACAACGACGATCTAAACAAGATATCTGGTAGATTCTATTTTTGTGTATATTCGAATATATATTCAGAGAACCTTCGGACTTATCGCTTAGTCTATATATTGCAGTTTAACCAAAGGGTATTCCATATTTATTCGAACAATACGAGGAAGTGCAAAAAAGGGAAGCAGCTGGAAAAAAAAAGAGCAGCCAAGCAAATAAAAAAAAATTGACCATTCTTGACTTCCTTTATATATTTTTCCATTACAAGAAAAGGGGAGATAGAACTTTACTATATAAGGGGAGAGTACTCCACAGGGACAAACAGTTCGAAGGAAATGTCAAAAGCAGAAATCAAGACAAGAATGTCAAGTCCACAACAAAAACCCCAACGTCAACGTAAACGAGTTCCAGTCTCCTGTCTCGCATGCAAGAAAAGAAAAGTCAAATGTGACAAAGAAAGACCATGTGGAGGATGCGTGCGACAGGGAGTAGGTCATCTTTGTACATATATCCAACCTCACTGGGCTACACCAGTACCACTACCCAGCCCCACAATAGCTTCACAACTATCAGTTGGAGAAGCGAAACTCGAGGATAGTGATGCATTTAAACAGTTCAAGAAGGAACAGGATCGAATTATTGGGATACAGAGGAAGGAAATCGACGATTTAAAGAGACAAATGGCTGTACTTTCACAATTGTCTTCTTCTTCAACTCATTCACCCGCAAGTGTTGTCGGTGGTGCCGGGCAACTGCAACAAGCATTAACTCCAGGAAGCATAAAACCTGATGGGGAAAAGAAGGCTATTATAATCAATGTGTTACTGAAATTGAATCCGGGTTTAAATGTGAAGGAAAAAGTGGAGATTGGAAAGGATTATCGATTTGAGAAGGTTGGAGGAGATAGTAGCGGAACCGTTGATGTTTACTCTTGGATAAGTTTAATTAAAATAGACCCCCACTTGACTGAGTTATGGTTCAAGATTACCAATCTCCAAAAGATATATCATTTATATAAAATGAATAAACTAAAACAACCACAACCCCAAGCAGCAGCAACACCACTACCACAACAACAACATAAGAAACAAAAGCTGATACAACCAAACCCACCAGCATCATGTCCATATCATCAACAGAAGAAGAGTAACAAATCACGAAAAATCAATGAAATAGATTTCACATATTCCTCTAAAACACCACAAGAAGCCCATACTTGTCCAATAATCGAATGTGATTTCAATCTTATGAATCAAGAACGTGCAACCACTCCCACGCCAAAACGATGTCCTTATAACAGAAAAACCACGGAAGAACCAAAAAGTCCAGATTCGGATGCAAACATCTTAGCTAAACGGTTGGATGAGCTTTGGTACAATATAAGTCGATCACTTTTAAACTATAAAGCTATGCATTATTTCGTTGATTCTTATTTACTTTCTAAGCAATATAAATCAAGTGATCTATTTCGGTTGTATAAATCCGAGATTCATAAAATTATACATGACGGTAATTATGGGTTCTTAAGTCGTAAGGATACATATTTTGCGGATGATGGGTCAACAATGAAACATACTGGGTTTTATTTATGTATGTTAGGAATAATTCTTGACGAGATTTTGAACAGATGCCGCGATGACTGTGATTGGATGAGCATGCATCCATACCGAAAGGAGTTATTTGAAGCGAATAGGAATAAGGTGAGCAATTTGCCAATTATTGCTCGATTTGTGAATGAATATGTTGATGGTATGTCGACAATGGCAACTGTATCTGTTTCTTTGGCAGTATTGAAATCACAAATCACTTTCACGACAGCCTTATCTTACCGTGTGTTTACTGAAGTGTTAACTAAAACATTACGCGTTGTTCTCGGGGAAGGAAATGATGAAGATGGAGTTGAAATTTGGAGAGACCCCAATGAAATGTATTATAAATCAAATCTGGAATCTAAGAAGAAACTTAAAGAATTGAGAATGCACGTGTGTAATCTATGGATGGAACTTATTCGAATTGCAAATTTATTTACGTTCCAATTTATTCCACAATTATATAAACCGCCAAATCGAGAATTGAGTCGATTATTAAAACGATTATCTTCCCGGGTCGAAGAGGCTGATGATTTAAAATATCATTTACATTTTCTTATGGGAATGAAAGGTGAAGAAGAATTGACTATTATGATCCACGTTCATTATTTAGTAGCCAGGATTAGTAATAATTTGTATTATGGTGTCATTGAAAACAAATCACTCACGGTTGAAACATTGGAGAAGTTAATCATGCAAACAAGCATTTGGATTGATGATCTTGGTATTGATAGGATTAATCAAGCACGGAGATCGGAAGTGTTGTTGTTATTGAATTATTTCCGATATTTCATGATATATTTGACTTTACTCCAACTTGAAGAAAACGGTGATGTTGAGGCAATACAGTGTTTAATTCCTGATATTTTTAATCGATTATTTGTCATGGTTGAAACTTTCAATGAAATAGTTAGCGAAAAACGCAAGCAACAATATATCTTATTAGCTACTGTCGAATTATTAACCCGGACTATCCAATTCATAATTGGACTACTTACAAGACTTAAATCTGATAATTCCGACGATGAGGCTGAAGGTACATTAATACCTCATGCAACGTTTCGCCGGACATGCCCAGCTAAAATCAACACTATCAACACAGGTGTAAATCGACCAATAGACTATATCAATGATTTCATAATGCCCAAAATTACCAAAACGATCACTGTTATCGAACAATGTTCCACACAAGAGTATGATTCACTAAACAAATTGAGTAAGCTATGGAGGTTTTATCAGACTGTGAATGCATCAGATAAGATTGGGACATTTAATTATCAGAAATTGCATGCTGGTGTACCTGGTTTGCAAGGAGTCGGAAGAGAAGGAATGGAGTGTCCGGTATTAAAAGTTGATTCAATAGATAAAGCAAGGACTGGGACCACTTCTGCTATCATCGAGAAGAATAAATTTACCAGATGTCCGATTTCATTGATTACTACACCAATGAACGATGAGATTGTTGGCAATAGTAAGATACAAGCTGGATTAAGGAAGGGAGTGGAAGCACTCGTCGGAAGGAAACGGAAATGCCCATTTGATCACAGTAGCCTTGGTGGTGGGACTGGGCGGTCTGTATCGCTGTTTAATGCCATTGAAAGTAATATCCGTGGAGATTTCAAGCGAATGAATAACAATAGCCCCAGAGCTTCCACTATCACCACCTCCACGACAACTGGTATCAATCTGATTGCATCGCCCTTCATTGAGAATGACACTACTGCAATGACAACCCCGATTTCGTATATGCCACCACCTACGCCGATCAATATTGCTCGATCTGGAATTTTGGAAGCTCGTCCATTGGTTGTTGGACAGCAGCACTCGCCACAAATGCCACCACTTCAGGTTTCGCAGGTGATAGGAGAGCAGCAACAACAGCAACTACCACCACAGGTTATGTCTGATGGAACTGTGACGGGAATGTTTGGGGCTGAATTGGATAGTATTTTTGTTGATATTTCGAATCAGTTTAATGAATTGAATGATTTTGATTTTGGTTGGTTAGATCAGATAAACACTGGAGGAAGTGGAAGTAGTAGCAATAATAATTTAAGTAATCCAATGGGGATGAGGTTCAGTAATTCAATTGAACAGTATTTTCAGTAAATGACACGGGAAATATGAATATGGAATAAGTATGGTTTTTATATGAACAACATTTTTGCAATTTTTAAAAATTCACGTGACAATTTTATTTTTTTGTTTCTTTTTTTTTGTTGGAAAAAAAAATCATTTTGCACTAAAAAATTTATGAACCCACAAAATAAAAATTTATCAATCTTTTTAAACATCGGCAACCTCTCCAGAAAACTATTAGTAGCCAAACCAAGGATGTTGATGCAGAGTATGTTAGTACGAAGATGTGCTACTACTACTAGTAGACTACCTATACAAAGACTATTGAATCAGCAATGTATCCTTCAACCATTTAAAGTACACTCACGTCAATTAGCCACCACCACCACCATCACGAAAAAGAAGTCATCCAAAAATTTCACGCTTTTTAAGATAGGTATAATCATCGGTTTAGCCGGCTCTGCTCTCTACTTCACCAATGACACATTCAAACACGCAATCCTAACTGTTGAACGTACCCGTATCGTTACCGTTGCCATGGTTCGCTGTTTTGCAATGTATAAAGAAACCCTTGGTACCCGCTTTGAATCCCAACAAGAACGTCATGAAGCATTGAGTAGGACACATAAAAGAGCTGCTGAGATTACTTTACATGCATTAGAAAAGAATGGTGGGATATATATTAAGCTAGGACAACATATTACAGCTTTGACTTATTTATTACCACGTGAGTGGACTGATACTATGATCCCCTTACAGGATCAATGTCCTAGATCTAGCTTAGAAGAGATCGACAAAATGTTTAAAACTGATTTAGGAGTCGGCATGGACGAGTTGTTTGAAGAGTTTGACCCTGAGCCTGTTGGTGTAGCTAGTCTTGCCCAAGTTCATATTGCCAAATTAGTCCTGCTGGGCGAGAAGGTGGCAGTCAAAGTGCAGCATCCTAGTTTGAAGGAGTTTGTACCTATTGATGTAAAGTTAACCAAGATGGTTTTTGATTTGATGTATATGGTTTTTCCTGAGTATCCATTGACTTGGTTAGGTGACGAAATGCAAAATTCAATCTTTGTTGAACTTGACTTTACAAAAGAAGGAGAAAATGCAATAAAGACAACAGAGTATTTTAAGCAGTTTGCCAAAGAGACTGCATTAAGAATCCCAAGAGTTATAGAGGCACAACCCAGAATACTTATTATGGAATATGTCTCTGGTGCGAGATTGGATAATTTAGAATATATGAGACAACATAATATTGATACTTCACAAGTATCATCTTGTCTTTCACATATTTTTAATAATATGATTTTCACTCCTGGTGTATCATTACATTGTGATCCTCATGGTGGGAATCTAGCTATAAGATCCTTATCCCCAGATGAACATAAACAAGGTGGCGGAGGCCATAATTTTGAAATTGTCTTGTATGATCATGGATTATATAGGGATATCCCCTTACAGATGAAACGTGACTATAGTCATTTTTGGTTAGCTGTTATAGATAACGACATCCCGAAAATGAAAGAATACGCATATAAATTTGCTGGAATAGAAGGTGAACAGAAATTCCGAATTTTTATGAGTGCCATAACTGGCAGAGCACCTGCAAATGCTTTAAATTATGATATTAGAACAAGAAGAAGTGAAAATGAGATTGTTGACATTCATTTTGAAATTCATTCCGATAGTAAAATAATTGAGGATATAATGGATATTTTAAGTTCAATGCCAAGAATGGTTTTGTTGATTTTAAAGACAAATGATTTAACTAGAAATTTGGATGAGAATTTACATAGCCATTTAGGACCCGAGAGGACGTTTATGATTATGGCCAATTATTGTGCTAAATGTGTATATGAAGAATATCAAGAATTAATTGAGGAAAAGTTTAAGGGTTTTTCAATCAAGAAATCGATTGAGCAATTTAAAATTTGGTGGCAATATCAAAGAAGAATAAGTATGTTACACATTTATGATTTCGTATTAGCAATTCGGAATGCCAGAAATCGTATACTTAGATTGTAAATAGATAATGCAAGAATTAGATATATTTATATTTAATTTAACTATCCTTCTTAATCTTTTCTAATAAGTTGTTTATACGAGGACCCATTAATGGTTGACCTGTCTTTGTATGTTTTGAAAACAGTTCCTTAGTTTTTTGTCGTTGAAGATTCTTCTTTTCAATTGTATGAAGCTTCTGTTGAATTCTTTCAAGTTTCTCTTGTCGTTGCTGTTGTTTTCTTTGCTTTATAAGTTGTGCCCTTTCTGCGAATGTAAGTTGTTTCTTTGGTTGCTGATTTCTCCTTTCTTTAGTTCTATCTTCCTTAACTTCATCTTCAACTGGTTCACCACCTTCCATCTCGATTCCCAGTTTTTGTTTTTCTTCTTCTTCTTCGTCTTCTCCTCCATATTTAGTTTCATCATCGTCTTCTATATCCTCACCCCGTATTTTTCTATGCTCAGGTAACCCTTCTTTCTCTAGTAATTTAAAATAATTCTTTCTCAATCTTGCTCGATGAGTTAATGCCTTTTTGATTTCTGCTGTTTTATTTTCACGAGTGTGCATGTATTTCTTGGTACCCCTGCCTCTACTATATCCTCCTCTATTTCCTCCTCTACCTCTAAAGCTTCCTCTCTGTGGTGGTGACATATTTTCTAAACAGCTGGTATAGATTGTTGGTTATGTATAAATAATAATAAAATTTCTTTCTATTTTTTTCTTTTAAGAGAAAGCGAGTGATGAGATTTTTTTTTTTTCATAAATAAACACCCAAACAAGTTAATGGCTGCGAAATTAAAACTTCATTTTAGAAAATTATTAAACCTCTAGTGCCATTACCTGTTTATAAATACTCCTTGCCTAGGTTGACAAACTATTGGATTATACTTGAAATTAACTAACTAGTTGACTTATTAATGAACTACACTACATAAAATATACCAGTGAATTTGACCACTTGAATGCAAAAGTTTCACAATATTGCTGCTTTAAATATTAATTAAATATTAATTTATTTTTAGGAAGTTTCCATTAATCAAATCAATTGGAGGCGAAACACATTATGCTATGCATATGTGAACCATAATGTCAATACCCATTTCATATAATAGAATGAAGCCTTATTGCAAGAGTTTTAACTTTTAAAAAGATTCGTATTTTATGCATGTAAGACCACCAGTTTAGTGTTTGCAAGCATATTTATTGTCTCCATATGTTGTTAACCGTTTACGTGCAAGATCGACAATTGTGTTCTTTTCCTTAACCTATTTTTGATCTTTTCCATTTGATTAACCAATAACAGAAACCCAAGACGTGGCTTTCCACTACATGGGGTATCATCATTTATGGGTTGGTATATTGCTATATTGGTTCTTGGTATTTTTGTCTTGTCGATTTATCAAATAATCAAAAGGAATCATCTTGGGGTATACTTGGGGGAAATCGATTGGACACAACATGGTTAAATAATCAATTAGAGTTTGATAAAGCTCCACAATAGAATCTTTTATGTTTGTAGCCCCAACAGTGGGGAATATAAAAGACAACTATACATTAAACTTATTTTCCAAACCATAGTATATGACACACTCCGATAACACATTGAAAAATTGAATCCAACACTTAAATTGAAACCTTTTTTTTTAACTTCATTGTTTGCAATATTAACAACTGAATCATCCAGTAATTCTTTGAATTTTTTAAATATAATAATCCAGATATTTTTATGGGGGTAGATAGTTGCTTTCTAACAAACATTGCTAGTACTTTTTTTAAACAAATAACAGGATCTATTGATTATAACATCAAAATACAAGTTCTGTTGGACTTTAAAAGAGTTTTTATGTTCCGTTATTGATAATTCTCCATTTAGGGACATATAATCCAACACCCTAGAAACCTCTTTGTTTAGAGTTTCTCCTAATTGAAGAATATTAACTCGAAAGCGAGAATTTTTAGTATAGTCAATCACATTTGGGAAATTCTCAAGGGACTCTGATATAAGTTTCTTTGCAAGTTTATCAACAATCGTTTGAAATTGAGACTTAATTTTGTCTTCTAATTAATTCATCGATTGAAGAAACCAAGTTGAAGTAGTTTTCCATATTGTCCAATTTAAGATCAAACTTTGCATTCCCAGGGGGCCCTGTTTATGGTTAGTTTGATCCTGGGGATTCTAAGAATTCTCATTGGTCAAGTGTGTATCCATGTATTTATATCTATCAATAATATAATTGGAATTCTTATCAGTGTAAGTTTTACTTAAATTTATTACGTAATCAAGCTTTTTTTCGCAACTTTTTTTTTCCCAATTAGGCAAGGGAAAAACTTTTAGTTAAATTTTAATCAGTAACTTTTCATAGACACACGTAAATTAATCGTAGAAAACTTACACACACTTAAACTTTTATTAAACCCACCACAATAGAGAACTCGTGACATCAATAGAATAGTAAATGCCACTATAATACTCCACATATAGAAACAGTAATAATATACAACAAAAGCATAAACCTGCAACAATGGCCGTCAAGAAATCAAGTTCCTCCAATCAACTGTATGCTCCAATACCAACTAGTAGTAATACTACTAGTACAACAACCACACCTACAATTACTATAACTAAACCATCACCGCCAGCATCAACTTATTCAAGATATGATGATGATAGCTTTATTCATACTCTAGATGACCATGAAGAATTTGAACTACAAACATTTGATTCATTAGATTATGAATTGCATGAAGGTACTCAACATCTAACGATTGGTGAACAACTAGAAGGAGGCGAAGAAGAACAAGAAGAAACAGAAGAAACAGGTAGATCTTCAATGAAAATGGCATTTATGAATATGGCAAACTCAATACTTGGTGCTGGTATAATTGGTCAACCATTTGCATTTAAAAATTCTGGTCTTATAGGAGGTATTATAGTTATGTTATTATTAACATTATTAATAGATTGGACATTACGTTTAATTGTACGAAATTCAATCCTTTCCCAAACTAAATCTTATCAAGATTCTGTAAATTATTGTTTTGGTCTTTGGGGTAAAATTGTCTTGCTAGTTTCAATTTGTTCATTTGCTTATGGTGGTTGTATGGCATTTTGTGTTATCATTGGTGATACCATTCCTCATGTCCTAAAAGCGTTCATTCCTGAATCAATAACCAATCCACTGTCCCCATTGGGTTGGCTATTTTATAGAAATACCATTATTATATTATTCACAACTTGCATTTCATACCCATTATCATTAAATCGAGATATTTCAAAATTAGCAAAAGCTTCTGGATTAGCCTTGTTGGGGATGTTTATAATTGTTGTTTTAACTGTGGTTAGAGCTCCGTTTGTTAGTAAAGAATTAAGAGCCGGTTTAACCTTGTTGGAATGGACAGTCAATTATGATCTATTTCAAGGTATATCCGTTATTTCATTTGCATTAGTGTGCCATCATAATACCATGTTTATATATAATTCCATGAAAAATGCATCAATGGGTAAATTTTCAAAATTAACTCATATATCATGTATAATATCAATGATTTTTTGTTTAATTATGGGAATAAATGGTTTATTAAATTTTGGGGATAAGACAAAAGGTAATGTGTTGAATAATTTCAAAAGTGACGATAATTGGATCAATATTGCTAGATTCTGTTTTGGTTTAAATATGTTAACAACATTCCCTCTTGAAATTTTTGTTGTTAGAGATGTCCTTAAAGAAATTGTACTAGCTAAAAAGGCTGCAACCAATGGAAGTATTTCTGATTTGGAATTATCCTCAAAACAACATTTTTTCATAACTACGTTTTTGGTATTCAGTTCAATGTCAGTTAGTTTATTCACATGTAATTTAGGAATGATTTTAGAATTAATTGGTGCAACTTCAGCATCATTAATGGCATATATTATCCCACCACTATGTTATTTTAAATTATCATGGGATCAAGAGGATTATAAGAATTCTACACCAGCTGACAGAAGAAAGTTTATTTTATTTAAAGCAATTCCTAGTGTTGGATGTGTTGTATTTGGGTTTTTGGTGATGTTTATTTCTTCATATATGACGATTGCAGAGTCTATTGGGAATAAACATGAGAATCATTGTGTAATTGAGTAGAATAGTGTTATTATAGATTTATAAAAAAGTATGTGTATTTTTAATAATTTTTTTAGATAATTCCATGGCTTTTATATATAGAAAACCTTTTACTCAATCATCTTCATCATCTTCAATCATCAACCTCTTTCTCTTGACTTGAGTCATACTCTCTTCAGCTTCGCCATCTTCTTCATCGGCATCAATCATCTCTCTGATTCTCTTTTGTGACACCTCAATGTCCGATTCATTCTCAGAAGTTCTCGATGATCTAGAACCAGCACCCACACTACTCTCTTTTCTCACTTCGAAATCACTTCCTTCCTCGTCACTTTCATTTACAAACAAAGACGTCTCCAGGATGGCATTTGCCACTTGTAACAGCTTACTCCCATTCTTCAACTCCATTTCCTGCCACGATTTCCTAAATTCAGCTAATTGTACAGCATTCACAATCCCACCATTGGTACTATTTAACATTTGTCGCAACCTTTCTTCACGTTCAAAGAATTCTTTGTCCTTTTCAACATCGGATTCGTCGTCTGATTCATGTACATATTCTGACGAGCGGATTGTGTTGGCCACGGTTGTATGGTTGGCGAGGAATGATTTTGGTGGGCGACGATTGCGTGAATGGTGTTGGTGGTTGGGTTTCGTATGTTTGGATTTTTTACGTTTGGCTTTTCCTCGTTCGGAATGATGAGAAGCGTCAATTGACCGTTCTAATTGCTCTAATGCGTCTAATTCAGTGGATGCAGATTCGTCTTCATCAGAGGCCTGGCTGTTGTTATCATTCTTATCATCGTCATATTCTTCATCTTCATCTTCATCTTGATCGGTTTCACGCACACGTAAAAACGATGATGCAAGTCGATCATCTTCAAAACTAACTGGCTGATTATGATTCCATTTATCAATTAATTCAACCACTTGCTTAAAACTGTCCAAATTGAAGTCATTTGGTAATTTGGCAGCTTCATCTGTAGTATGAGGTAATTCAAATCCAACTAGTGACACCAAAGTCCGTAAATATCCATTATTTATCAAGTAACGTCTATATTGGCCATTTGAACAATGTAGATCCCCATTTGCATTGCTATCCAAAATACGATCTTCCATGATTCGTTTGCATTCCGCAACAAACCAAATTAAGACCAATTGTTTCTCCTCGAGAAATAACGCACTGACTAAGATCTTGACTTTTTCGTCCAATGTGAATGAATCCCGAACAAATTCAAGTGGTTTTGCAAGTTTTGCAGGACGACCATTGGTTTCTTTAACGGGTTTGTTATATAACTCCCCAGTGGCAAGAAATGTCTTATATCCAGCATCTTCAAATCTTGGAAATAAAATTTCAATCGGGTTAGGGAACCGTTCAAATGCCACTTTAAATTTTTTCATGAAATAATATATGAATTCTTCCAATTGTTTGCGAACACTACTTCCACGAGGTAAGAAGTTCCGAAGTTTGGTTAGTAAAAGCATGAAATCCAATCTATACAAACCTGTAAAATCTTTTCGAAGTACAAATAATCGATGGAAATATGCAAGACACATTTTGATATCTCTATGAGAAAGGTCTTGATACCGCGATAAAAACTCAATATAGGCTGATACGATGGCCGTATGGAAAAACCGAACTTCTGTTGCTTGATAATCTAGCTTCCGTTCCCGAGTGATTTCACGTACTGTCTGATGGGTTGAATTAAGATCCTCATCATCGGAATTAGCATCAATTAACTCTTGCACTCGATATTGAGTGTCACGATCAAGGTCATTTACTGGCTTACGATGTTTCGAGCGACGTTTGGATTGGATATATAGGTGGACATCTTCATTCGCGAATGTTTCAAATGCTTTAAGAAGGATATGAACCACTGAAATGGATACACGTAAGTAATCGGGTGAATGTCTGGCTGCATTTTGAGGAATTTGGATTATGATGTTGAGGAAGTCACTGAAGGAGAAGAGTTTTCGCATTATACCCTCGGCCAATTCTTTATCGATTTCTTGTTGAGTGGTATCGGTGGAGTCAGCAGTGTCAATGCTGGTGGCGGTTGGCAGTTTACCGAAAATTGAAGTCGTGATTTGTAATAATTGCTTGAAGCAAATCATGGCAACATGAAGAGAGTTCCATAACCTGGAAGTGTAAGATTCTCGGAAATACGAAATTATTAAAATGAAATTCACTTGTGATAATGCTGCCCCAACTGATCCATAATCATCGTCATTATTCGCATTGTTTTGAATCTTCTCACATTGATAATCTAAAAACCAAGCAATAGTAAAGAAATAACTGGCTTTGGTATACTCATCCACATCCCCCATTCCATCTCCTATTCCAGTCAATTTTGATCCCATGCACTCAATCAAATTATTAAAACACCCACCAGATAATACCAGCTCCAAAAAATCTCTAAATATACCACGACCAAGCAGGGTTAAGTATACAGGCATGGAAGTCTTCACGAATTCATCACTGTCATATTTGAAATAGGTTCTCGATTTCCATTTCTTTGATTTATCTAATCTTTCCAATGTGCTGTCGGTATTGATTAAAGCGTCTTGACCTGATACGACATATGCATTGGCATCATGACCAGTCCTGATTGATAAAAGAGATCCGAATCTGCCGTGACGGGTTGAAATGGATTGAGTTTGAGTCTTTTTAAGGTTGGATTCTGTTTGGAGGAGGTTCTGGAGTTGGAGACCTGCAGTGGTGGTTATCGATTGGAGTGGTTGGGATGGAGAGATTAGATCCGGTTGTTGTGAATTCTGCTGTGGCTGTTGTGGCACTGGTGGTGCTTGAGAGGAGGGGAGACTGAGTATCTCGACAGGTTTTAATCCTTTGACCATTAAATAAAGACATTCTAAACATAATTCACTGAATATTTCCTTATCAAATTCGGTACCAATAGATCCGGACATTGTTAACAATAACATCAACACTTTATTCTTCTTAAATTTTGAAAGAACATGATTGAGTGAGATATCATCTTGAGTTACACCTGGAGGTAATTCATTAACTGCCACTACTTGTTTATTTGATTTAATTGAAATAGAAATATTTGGAGGTTCAATTGCCAATATGTTTCTAATCAAATATAATACCAATTTCAATATTTGATTATCTCTAGCTTCTCTATCAATTCTTGACTTCTCAATAACTGGGATTGCCAATCTAATCACTGCCTTCAATAATTGCCCTTGATTGTATCCCAAGATATGCTTCTTATATACAAGATGAGTCTTTTTCAAATCAACATATAACAATTTCTGTTGCTCACTCATTTCATTACCATTTGCAGCAAAATCGACAGGCCAAGTCAATAGCACCAATAACTCAAGACTTGCCAACATAATCTTTTCCATTGTAGTTTTATTCCTAATCAATGTCCCTTCAGCCATTTGTTTATCCCACTGGCAAAGCATCACAATTAAATCATTGACAACCAAACCAGATTCAGCACAGGCTAATGCCACTTCATAATTATGTTTCCGTTCATCCACAGCCCGAATCCATCTTTTTATATCCTTAAGACATGCCAACGCGTCATGACCGAGTTTATACGGAGGTGGAGAGATGGGTGAAGTATGATCAGGTCCACCTAATGCTGAGACAAGAACGGCAATATGGGCTTTTAAAAGCTTTTGAGCTGGCGTTTGGTGGGGTTTCAATGTGGTTGAGAGAGTTCGAATACGGTCTTCGCCTTCATGTTCTTCATCATCGTTGGATTGGAGTTGGTGTTGGTGCTGCTGCTGGTGGTCCGATGCCGTTGGCACTAAGTTTGGTTCTTCATCACTATCTACTATGAAACCTTCGAATTCTTCTTCTAGGTCCAAATCTGAATAGTCGCTGTGTGGTTCTTTCATTTTAGTATCCACTTTATTGGAGAAGATGGATCTATTTTGAAGAATCATGTTGTAAAAGTTTCAAAACTGACGCGTATATTCTTTTTTTTTTCAATTCGTCTTTTTGCAGTTTATGAAGATCAAACCTGCAAATGATAAAATAAAGATGAACGCGTTATATTTTTCACAGTAGACACCAAACCAACTACTATTTAGACTATCATGAACCTTGCATGGAACACCATACAGTCGTATGAAAACAGGCAATACGCCTATTTAAATGTGTGTACTATGTATAGCCCGTTTTATTTAGTATGTATTTTAAATCCACGTCAGTGAAATAAAAAAAAGACTATTTCCCCCAAGTAGAGCATCAAGTTTGGGTGTAATCCATTACATAGGCATAACATCGCTCAATGAACTTCGGAGTCAAAATATCCATGAACTCCAATTCCTGCTAGAGCCATTACTGGTGAAACCGATGTTTCTGGAGCTGGTGCTTCAGGCGAAGAAAGATTACTCAGAGATGAGCCAAAGGAGATTAATGCTACAAATGAAGGGTGTCACAAACCTCTGGTTAAGAGAATACCAACTTATTGTCCTTTCTGGATCGTTAGGTATGCTCTTAAAGTGGTGTTCTTGTCACCTCCAGATTAAGTTTGCTCGCAATCCTTTATCACCAGCTAATACTGCTGGACCAACCAAAGGCAATGCATTGAATCGACCACTAAGGCTGGTTCGGTCACCTCTGGTGCAACTGATGATCCCATCACTGCTGGTAGTGATAAGTCTTCATTCCTAGAGGATTATTCTAGTCATAATTCGGGAGAAGAATAGATCCAATTAATGTTGGAGGGCCTATTGCTAAGCATTTTTACGGTCACATCAAAAGGAGATTGATCACACTGCTGGTGACAACTCTGAACGCCTAGAAAGGTAGTTTGCCTCCTACCAGGAAGGGTTCCAAATTTTTATGATATTGGGCAATACTTTCTGAGATAATCAATTTTTCAATGATTAACTATTCCCACAATAAACCTTTCATTATCATAATAATGCAAAGCTGTGACTGGATTTGTAAATATTCTTAGGAGTTATGTTTCTTTAAACTTTAATGAATCCGTAGCAGTTTGACTTGAAACGACATTTTAAAAATATTTGCGCTTGCGACATTTAACAGATGCTCAGAGTAAGACTTTGCATATTGACACATTTCCGAGAGTGCCATTTCTTCCAAGGCGATGTAAATTGAAAATATTCAGTTTGCATTCTCGTAGGGCCAAAAAGAATTTTGCTAGATGATCAACTAGTTAAACTTCTATCTATAGACGCAATATATACGAGACCCCATTTTTACCACCAATTCATTTCTTGAGCCTGAATGCCAATTAACTTAAAATATAATTCGATCTTTAGGGTTGAAGTTCCTTCTTTGTAGGCGAGTCAAACAACACCCCCCCCCCCCCCCCACCACCACCACCCCACCACACCAAGAATTGGAAGACAAACGATGAAGGTTAAGGTTGACCCTTGATTAGAAAATCCCCTCGATAAAGTTGTGTTGGTGTTTCTCAACTCATTTCTCGAGTTTCAGAATTTTATTCGCCATGATGTCATTCTCAACAGGTAACTGCTATGTATCACATTTGCATGCTGCTCATTTCTCTCTATTTGCGTGTGTATTGTTATGAAACAAAACCTGAATTGAAGGTACCTACATTGTTAGGTGCCACCCCGCTTTCCTCTACATTTTTCTTTTGGTAATTTTTTTATTTTTTCGGGGAGGGGGGGCAATGATTCTATTTTTTTACGGGGGTCAAGAATTTTTACATGGACCTTGATTTTGAATCTTCACCCAAATTTTACAACCAACCCAATACTATGAAGTCATATGTTAGGTGGATTAAGGGTTGTCGGTAAGAGTTTAATTGCTCAACGGAAGTCAGCCTCTTGAGTGATATAGTTAGTTATTCATTTAGTTAGATTTTTTTTCTTCATATCAGTCGAACCCCCCGCTAAAGCATTCATAGTTTGGCGAAATTTTATCTCGCTTTATTTTTTTTTTGGTAAACTGCTTTTAAACAGTGTGAATATTTTAGGTGTATGAGCTCACATTGGTTTTCTTGTTGATCTTAGCAAATATTGTTAGAGAAGAAAAGAAAAGAAAAGAAAAAAAGAATAAGAGATAATGTGTCACAGTGTGTTATAGAACATTCCACATAGCCTTCCGTGGTATTGTTAACCCCCTAAATAGGGCCATTGGATAAAGTTTTAACTTTTTTTCATTGTTTTTTTTTTTAAAAAAAAAGAACGCAATTTTTTAGTGGGGTAGAAAATTTTACTACAACACACAAACACATAAAGAACCAACTTGTAAAAAGCTTAATTAGTTTTGGTCTTTTTTTGCGTATGAATGCTACACTCTTTTCAAAAAGAATAACCACACATAGTCTTATAGAATTTTATAGAATTTTTATTATATTTCCTTTTTTTTTGCATTCTATTAACGCCCTTGTTAGCCAGATCAATATCTTTTTAATGAATCCAAGCAATATAAAAATCTCATTTAAGAAAAGAAATAGAATACCTAATTCTTGTACAGTTTGTCGGAAACGAAAGGCCAAATGTGATCGACAAAAACCAACTTGTGGTGCTTGTATTAAAAAGTCATGTTCCCATTTATGCTTTTATGAAAGTGATAGACGATTGTCAGCAACACAAGTTGCTGTAACCACAGCATCAGTTCAACCACCACCTTTGACAGTATCCCCCACCTCATCTTCATCGTCAGTATCATCTTCTTCACTACAGACTGACCCGCCTCCAAACAAACCACAAATATACAAGTTACCACCACCTCCGTTACCCGCCGCAATACCCCCCACTCCCGCTGTGGGGGTAACTCCTCCAATACTCCTCCAACAACCTCAAATACCTCCTCATCCTTCGGTGATACGAACCACCCCAGCAACAACAAGTTCTCCTTATGTGGGCAATTTTCCACCAATTACCTTTAGGAACTCTATTCTGCAGCCAACACCTCCAACGCCACATCTTCATTTATCAAATTCAACCCCAGCTATACCTTTAAAGAGAAAAGCATCCGATACCGGATTTGACTTTCATAAATCTACTTCATCTTGTTCAACTGATATATCTCCAATCACGGCCAACAATGGAAATTATTATCACGTAAAGAGTGCATCAATGAGTTTCCCAGTTTCTGGAACTAGATATTTTAACACTCCACCTATTAATAATGGATCACCCAATCTTGGGAAGCAAAGACCACAATCAATATCAATGGGGAATTGTGAACCGGTGTCTGCTCCAAGCTCGGTCTCTTCATCATCATTTAATAAAACAAACGACCAACCACCACCAGGAGACTCGGTATATAGCCACTCACTCGTTTCGATTCCCTTGGGCCCTAATTCTTCCTTGCAAGTGAGCCCCGAGGATCGCATGGATGTGTTTACCAATGCTAGTTTTTCATTGAATGTAGAAGGACCAATTTGGCAGCAACATGGAACATTGTCATATAATGGGTTGACCAAAAGTGATCCATTTATTAAAATCGTGAGAAATTTTGTTGTCTATTTATTGAAAACAGGAGAAATGACAGGACTAATTAATACCGAGCAAAGGGATTCCCTGAAAAATACTAGGAATATAACTAATGGGGGTACTTGCGCAAATGAAGGAACTAAGAGTAGTGATGTGTCTCCTTACTCAAAAGCCAGTGAATCAGGAAAACCATCTCCTAACGACTTTGCTTCGGTGAGTAGCAGTATTGACCAAGATTCTGGTAGTGTCAAGAATGAAACGCCTTCAGTGAACACTCGTGATCTAGTCGCTGAGGATATATTGATTATTTCGAAGATTTCTCGAAATAGTAGTCAAAATAATAGAAATTCCGAAAATAGTATTGGCGGTGATGCTCATTCTCCAAATGAAAGAAATTCAAATAAGATTAACATTCTTCCTGGAATAGAATCAATCTATGCGGGGCGTAAGGATAAAAGTGATTATTATAGGTATGTCGAAAAAATCCTATTGTCAATTTTACCTAATAAACTTAATCTGTTTATGTTATATTCAAGATACTTCAAATATGTTCATCCATTTCTCCCCATAGTGGACGAGAAATCATTCATGATTGAAGTTAATTCACCATTGGATCATTTCCCAAGTTTTAACAAAGAATATTTCTATGAGATCAAAATTAACGATGACAATGATTTACAAATCATGGGAATACTTTTGCTTATAATGAGATTAGCATATCTTAGTCTTGTTCACAATGATGATATGTACAATAATTACACAGATAATGAACAGAGTGTAATCAATGATATGAAAAGAATAGACTCTCAATTATTCCTAAATGTTATCAATCTTTGTATTGGCGACTCCCTTATCAAATCTCGTTCTTCATTCAAGTTGGTCCAATTATTAACCTTGTTATATTTCTATCGTCGCGTTGTTCCTGATGATTGTCATGGGATTTCCGGAGCTGATTCACATGTATTGTTTGGAGTAATCATCAAACATGCAATGATGATTGGTCTTAACCGGGATCCAACATGTTATATCGCTCATTCATCTATTAGCAGATCACCAGGATTGATTCAAACTTGGAGATTTCTTTGGAATTATTTATGCAGTACTGATGCCATTAGTGCCATTCATACAGGGACTAGTTTGAATCTTATGAATTTGGATATAAGCGATGTTCAATTACCAGTGTGGCCAGATGATAAAACAGGACAAATGTCCGAGCATATTGAAAAATCCGAATTGATTTCAAAGGGTTACAGGAATATCGTGAATAAAATTAGTAATGTGAGTCAAAAACCTCGAATTGTGGATATTTTGATGGAAACTAATCAATTGGAGAAAATTTTCTTTGAATTTTTTGGAAAGGATTTCTTTAAAGATGTGATCTGTAAGCCAGCAAAAGTCCCCACTTCGAGTGACGGATTTGACATTAGCAGTAAAGAGCATCAAGAAATGTGCGCTAAAGTGGCAAAATATTGTCTGTTTGTACAGTTGAGAACCAATCTTTCTGGAATGTATTATATGATTGCACTTCATTATGAAGATGTTTACAATGAATCCAAAACCCCTTCAATGAATGCTGGAATTGAATTATTTAAGATTTATATCAAAAGTGTTGTTCAATTGGTTTATATTATGTCATATGTTTTAGATAATTCAGTGGAAATATTCGGTAAGAATTTCGATTATATCATAACTTCAGAAAATGAAAGATATATGACTAAGGCACTTTCATTCCTTACATCCTTCTTTTTCCGCCTTTTGCATGAAAAGAAGGAACTTCAATTCAAGGTATTTAAGGATCCGAATGTTAAACCTAGAATTGATGTCATTGATAATTTGGTTACCTTAGTTCTTGTGGAATCAGAATTATTTGTTGGCAATTTTCGGAAATTATCACGTACTTATCTCAATTCATATCGACTATATACAATCTCCTACATCATCTTGAAGCAATGTGTGGCCAACCCGGATGCATTCTTTGAAAAGGCACTTCATGATCATAGATTCTTCCATCATGGTACAAATATGATTGAATTTTTCACTGTTGCTGAGTTACAACATTTATGTCGTATGTGTGGCGAGTTTAGAAGTGCTAAGGATGAGCAACAACGACAAAGACAGCAGAGAAGGAATTTATCGATGAATTCTACTAAAGATTTAATTGCTAAAGGAGCAGGTCTGAAGAGTGCTGGAGAAAGGGAAACAGCGCAAGAGCAGGTTGGTGGGAATAATAATGTTGCTCCAGTTATGGCTACAACCAGTAGCAATGCTAATAAAAACTTTGACCTTTTCGGCTCATTGTTTGATGAAGATGATGATAAGATTTTTAGCAACTTGAATAATTTGAATGAGGATCATTATGAGCCTTTTGATTCGAATAATGACTTGCTGAAACTTGTTGAGATTTATGGAGATATCGGATTGGAATTATTATAAGTGTATTGTATTATTATTTCAATGAGTTTATTTCTTTGCTAGTATTTTGTATAATTATTATACTTTTATTTATATATTTATAAGAAGAACATCAAAAGTTAAGATACTTGGGGCGATGTTATTGCTCCATACCCAATTGTTCCGCGTTCGCAAAAAAATAAAAATAAAAAACTAAACAACAAAAATAAAAATAAAAATTAATCCGTAAACACCGAACGGAATTAACTTTCATATTTATAAGCGATTATCTCCATCATCAATTAATCAACTAAACAGGAATATGGAATCATCATTTCCAGTTAGAATGAATTCTCAAAGGGAGATATATGCCACAGGTGATGGACAACCTAAAAGAAAGAGAAACCGGATCTCATTAACATGTATCAATTGTCGAAAACGTAAAATCAAATGCGATAGAGCTCAACCATGTACATCTTGTATCAAACATGGATTGGTATGTACTTATTCAGATGCAATATGGTCATCACAACAGATTATCTCAGATGATAGAAGGGAAGCTGCTGGGTCCAGTTTTGGTATCCATTCGTTTCATGCTACTCAACCATTATCACAACAACAGACTGTACAGTCATCACAGGCAGGACCTAGTAGAGTTGAATCTGAGTTGACGTTGCTCAAGCGTAGAATCCAGCAACTTGAACGAACAATGAAGACTAGTGGAACCCAGCCATCTCCACCCTTCACAACCCACACTGTCACTGAAAATGCTATTGACCCTGGCACCAGTTCCGGTGCTACAAATTCACCACCAAAAGAACAAGAGCCTATAAGATTACCTCCAATTAGAAAAATCCCATTCAATTGGAATCAGTATAAGTATGACCCAGATAATAACCCTACATATGTTGGTATAAACGTATATGCTGATGAATTCGAATCCATTAATTTCTATGATGACTATATACCACTTCACATGCAAGATCAAGTTAGAAGACATAATTATGGGCCATTAGCTTGGTATTGTATATTGAGAAAGGACCCTGGGTTAGCCGAACTTTGGGCGCATTTGCAATCAACTGCATATGGACATAAAGGTGTAGCTGCAACGAAGATTAATAAAGAAAATAATAGGGATGGTCGTGAACACACCATCTCACCAGTGGATAC
The DNA here is from genome assembly GCA_030578955.1 of Hemisphaericaspora insectamans. Taxonomy (NCBI): domain Eukaryota; kingdom Fungi; phylum Ascomycota; class Pichiomycetes; order Serinales; family Debaryomycetaceae; genus Hemisphaericaspora; species Hemisphaericaspora insectamans. Next base: position 2,855 of record JAKTZT010000046.1, on the reverse strand, counting down.
AGCAGCTGCACATGCTTATAAGCTGAATAAAACCGACGAATCTTTTAGAGAACGAGTATTGGAAAGAGAGAAACATGACGGTGTTCGATTATATGGAAGAGAGGTGGATAATAATTTAAGTTCATACAGGGGCCGCAATCGTGAAAATCTTACTGGGAAACTGGCTGAGCACAATCAGGCTCTTTGTACTGGTTTAACGTTTTATGAAGGTAAGATTGATAGATATATGGAATTGATAGAAAAGATTTCCTTAGTTTTGCCCAAACGGAGCGTTATCTGGAAGTTGATCGATAAGTTCTTTCAATTAGTATATCCATACATGCCATTCATTGATGAGGTAGATTTCAAAGTTGAAGTTTCACGGTTATTAGGTGGACCAAGACAAGTTAATGAAACCCAAATTAAAATTGATAAGAAGTTGGATTTCGCCACGATTGGAGTCCTCCTTATTGTACTTAGAATTACCTATCTTTCGCTCTTTTCAAATGATAGTAAAGTCAATGAGCGTAATTTAAAATCCACCGATCCTTCTCAAGAAGCACAAGAATTGAAATATCTCCTTTCAAACCCCATAAACATCGATGTTATAAATATGGCCCGATTATGTCTTCAACAATTTGAAATCACTAGAAAAACAAACTTTGTTGTTCTTCAATGTGCGTTCTTGATGAGATTATATCGAATGTTTGCCCCTGAAGATGGGGATGGATCAGATGGTGGCGATTCTCAAATATTTAATGGGATGCTTGTCCAGATGGCAATTTCATTAGGGTTGAATCGAGAGCCGGATAATTTCGCTAGTGCAGATGGTAATGTATGTAATAACCAAAGGATGAATAATATTGGGAGGAAGATTTGGTTGTTTTTGATCATTAATGATTTAGTTCAGGCTTATCAATATGGGAATCCCAAGAACATTAATTCTAAATTGTATGATACGAAGTTACCTTACTATATACTTGGAAATTCTAACATTAACGATGTTGAGATGGAGAAACATGTCGTCAGTACATTTGCATATTTTGAAAAATATCATAATAAATTGAGTGCTATATTAGACGTGGTTTTGGATATTAGAGAATCAGTGAAGTTAAAAGAGTTGACTAAGTTGATTACTGATTTTGAGATTTATTTGAATGACCATTATGGGTTATTGAAGTTTTTCTTGGTTCCATTTAAAGAAGATAATTATGCATATCCATTTATCAAGACTATGAAATGTAAGAATTATATTAACATGAAAATGTTTTTGAATAATTTATTCTTTCAAATATATTTATATTATGAACGAAAGAATAACTTCGAGTTTGGTTATTTCTATTTAAGAAAACTTTTAGCTAATTTATGCGGAGAATTTATTCCATCATTTACTCAATTGATTTCTGAGAATTATACCAATTTTGGTCCAGTTGCAGATTTGGTTTTAAATCCATCGATGTTAGCAGCGATTCATAAAACGTCCCAAATTTGTTTTGCAATGTTAATAAGATTGAACTTCACCACTTATAAAATGAGATATGCTGATCCTGAAGCTCATCATGCTAATTTTAGAGATGGTATCAATGATTATGGTATTAAATATTTAAAATTAGTTAAACTATCTAAATTATTTGCTAAGATTGCGAAATTTTCAGTTGCATCCATGACAAAGCTAAGTGAAAGATATTATTATTCATGGAGAGTTGGAAAAGCACATACTTATGTATTGAGTATTATTCTCGGACTTGATTTCTACAAGGACAGACTTAACAATCCAGCATTATTCTTTGATGTGAACGCCGAACAAATTGATGAATTGACAGTTATAGCTGATACATTAGTAAAAGAAATCCTGACTCATAGTTCTCCGGAAAGAAGAGCATCACAACATACTTCACTTTCACAACCTGTACCAGTCGTGTCTCCAACATTTGCTTCAACTCAAACAACCAGAAATGTGAATGATCCACAAACTCTTGACTCTGGAAGTGAATCAGAAGATTTTGGAGTATTACAGAATCCAGAAATAGATCACTTGTGGTGTCTAATGGCTCAACAAATGCAAATGCAAGAACAACAACTGTCGCAGTTCCCATCTGGAAATAATGGAAATCTTACTAACGTCGGTACCGCTGCTGGCGTGGAGAATGAGTTATTAATGAATTATTATCCAATGACTCCTTCTTCTTTCCCAGCTAGTAATTCTGTACCTGTTGCTAATGAAGTGGCATGGTTGAATGGGATGTCGATAGAGCAGCTATTAGGGTTAAATGGAGGGAAATGGTAATGATGAAAACAAACTAGTTATTTTATATGTAAATCTATATGTAATTTTATGATATTGACTTTTTAAAAAAATTGTTAAATAATAAATTTACAAAATTTGCAATCGTATTGTAATCCCTACTTCTATAGTGAATATCCGGGTAATCCCAATTTTGAGGTATAAAAGAATTGGTGATGAGCTTGAAAATTTTTTCTTACTTCTGTTTCTTTCATTCTTTCATTCGCTAATAACCCCAACAAAAGGGAAACCAACGAAAGCCTAAATGTCAAGAAGTTGGTTGGATTATGGAATGTTTTTTAAAGTATGGATATATTTTACATTATTATAATCTAATTTGTTTCGACTTCCTTTCATTTCTATAGAAATTGGTTTCCTGATACACATTCCCTTATTAATTTTTACTTTTAAGATGAGAAATTGAAAAAAAAATATGGTTATATGACGACAAAACGCTGTGCACCAGTCTGAGTACTCAAACGCATGACAGACCCAGTATACCCAAATTTCTGATAATCATTTTTTTTTCAATACTTGAAAGTATAAAAGAGTGAATGATGTCGTGGCAGGATTTCTTTGCCCCATTTTCAAA